>CM029534.1:18219080-18496253 GCA_017141395.1 Laodelphax striatellus | reverse complement strand
AAATTTAATAAAACTATTGTTGAGTTTATTACAGTTCCAATGAACTATCATGTTATTAATCAAACATCTTTATGTACTGAAGTTAATAATTATGTGAAATTATTCATTTTCTTACTTTGTATTTTTACAAGAAATAAAAGTTACATAAGAATATAATTGGTAATTTTTATCATTTGTTATATTGCCCCAGAGCATTGAAAATGTTAATTATAGGTACCGGTATGCATTAAGTATGTAATGTAGTGGCGAAGCGTGGTATACTTATTTGGTCATCGCCAGGTATATTTCCTATAAGAAATAAGTATACCACGCTTCGCCACGGACGTAATGATATTATGATCATTAACACTTGCATTTAGAGTCGCATATAATAAATTATGAACTTTTCATGAGGTTCTCTTCGATCAAGTTAGTGATACTTGAAAAGCATTGAGAAAGATTCCTTCTCATGTTCCTCTCGATTCAAGCACAAACTAGTTATATCTTTATCTCTAGTTTGTGATTCAAGTAAACATCAAGTGAAGTTCATACTTCATATGAGTGCTTCATGAGGAAACTTGAATAATCACGATTTGAACAGACTCAATAACCATTTCAAATCTATCTATATTAATAAAAGAGAGTTGGTGTCTGTACGCTCGCTTATAACTCGAGAACGGCTGAACCGATTTAGATGATTTTGGATTAGTTTGAATTGTTACAGCACTGGTTAACATAATATGTAATCTATATTAATAAAAGAGAGTTGGTGTCTGTACGCTCGCTTATAACTCGAGAACGGCTGAACCGATTTAGATGATTTTGGATTAGTTTGAATTGTTACAGCACTGGTTAACATAATATGTATTAAAATATAAGAAAATCCCTTTATAATTAATAAATAATAAGTACATCAATCACCTAACCTATCAAACATTTCACAGACTCAAGTTCAAACTTGCCGGTCAAGCGGCTACGGAAAGATGATCATGTATTTGAGATGGGAAAATCTGCTCGCAGACACTAGGCTTCGGTAGCGTAGTGCTAGAGCATCTGCGTTGAAAACATGAGGTCCTGTGTTCAATTCCCGCTCCGAACCGTTTCTTTTTGTACTAGGTTTTCTACTCTAATTATTTTTTTACGCTAGAATCATCAATTAAATGAGTTATCGTTCGTATCATACATGTTTTATTGTTTCAAATAATAAAATTGAAGAACGGAAAAAAATAAAAAATAAATTTAATTTTTTTTTTAAATTAAAAAGAAATAAAGTAATAAGTTAAATAAAAAAAAACAAATAGAAGAGATTAAAAAAAAATTAAAAATAAATGAAAAAAAATACAAAACAGAAGAAATTTAAAAAAATAATAATTGGGGGAAGAGGGGAGTGACATATTTGATGGGAAAGAGGGGGTTGACATGAAGAGGGATATGTGGGGGTGACATTTGGGGGGGAATGAACGGGGGTCATTTGGGGGATGACATTTTTTGAGGGGTGGCATGAAGGGGGGACATTTGTGGGGAGAAGAGGGGGGACATTTGTGGGGGGGGGGAAGAGTGCGATACGAAGTTCGCCGGGAGAGCTTGTATCTTAATAAAAACTTCGGTAACAAACATACAACTGGTTAAATCGGATTTCTCAGCAAATTTCACTTTTTTAATATGATGCCATGTTTCATAAAATTACCTACAAGTTAATTTCAAATGGTAGTTTATTCATGTGTGATGTGTATCCTCTCTTTTTATGTTTTTACAAAAACTTCTTAATTTTATTAAACGGTTTCCTGATCATTTTCAAATGTTCTTATCAAGCCACTACAACATTTCTAAGTTGTGATTTCAAGAATAACATACAATTTCTACCCCATTTATCTCGCTTACAAAGCATTTTCGGACACATGTTTATGTATGAACTTTTTATTATTTTTACGGGAAAAGGCTTGAACAATGAGACACTTTCGAACACTCCTTATCTGTAGAAGACCGTAAAACGTTTCCGAGGAGGGAACTATAATCTCAGTAGCTCTATGAAGAGTCTGTAAATTGTCTTGGAGTTTTTCGGCCAGTTGCTCGAAAATTCAATTGAATTTAACAGCTGTAAGATGACATAATTTTACAAAGCTCAATAGGAATCTCGTTGCGTGGGTTACGTTAGATTACGACATTTTTCGGCGATTGAATTCAGTTGGATTTTTGTGCCACAAATGCCCGGTTTTTTAGTCGCTCAATAGACAGTTTATGGATCCAATAACTTTATCGAATCAATAACCATGTGTTTTCAAATGCAAAAAAAAAGTTATCGATTCAATAAGTTTATTGAACGACTGAAAAACCGGGCAAAAGACTCATTCTACATATAGGCTAGTCTACTTATCCTCATTTATCCTATACTATTTTATCCTCATTCTATTTACTTCCTTCAACACAAGGAAATGAAACAATGATTTATTCATCAGAAAACATCAAACAACTTGAATGGAAAACTATAACATAAAAATAAAACTATGTATAGCCTACCGTAAGCCCCTGCGCTCACTAAGCAACTGCTATCTGATTTCAGTCAGCAACCCAGCGTTGCCAGATGACTTTGGCTGATAGGTTAGATTTAGATTACCCGAAAAACAGCCAAATGTCATCTGGCAACATTGGGTTGCTGACTGAAATCAGATAGCAGTTGCGAAGTGGGCGCAGGGGCTAACAGCAAAAGACTAATAAACTAAACTATAAGATGACACTAATAAACTAATCTAGACTAGAGAATAGACTATAACAGTAAAAGAATAATAACAAGGATCTACTCACACTTGGAAACTCAAATCGCGGAAACTGAGCGACTAGGATAACAAACATGTTTGACGTTCAGACAGTAGGCTACGGTCGCAGGATCATCTGAGCGTCACCATTTGAAAACACACGTTTTTTATCCGAGTCGCTCAGTTTCCTCGATTTGAGTTTCCAAGTGTGAGTAGTGTCTATGTTCTATTTGAATAATTATTTTTTCAAAGAAAAAAGTCAGGAGTCAGTTTCGAAAGGGAAACATTCATTGCGAAGAAGCCGTTTTGGCATTCAGACTTTTCCTACAGATAGCAGCAAAGTTTGTGAAGAGGGAGAAGAGTGGTTGCAAAGTTGTCCGGTAGGTGGTGCGCGTGTGAGCAGCCGCGCCGCATCGTATTGAGTGAGTCTCCCACACGGTTGCAGTTGCAGTGTGTCAGTGGTGGCAGTCAGAGGCAGCACAGTGTTAGTCTGGTTGGGGGCGGGTGGCTAGAAGGGTTGTTCATCTGTGGCTGCTCTACTAGCTGGACACCCCAGCTCCAGCTAACTGCTAGCCTTGCTCTGCTCTACATCCAGCCGTCCCCTCGCTGCACTCAACAAGGTAAATTTCATTCGCATCGCATCGATCAATGTCCAAATCATTATAATACATTTAGCCTATCCTCTGCTCTGTCATCCTTTCAGCCGGCGGTCGCACTAACATTATTTCGCTCCCACCTACCCTCCCCACCCCACATCGCATCGTTTCTCGGTTTCGGAACATGTGAAAACCGAGTGAATTGCTCCATTGATGTTGATGTATTTGTAACATTCTCTCCTATCAAATAACAGTCCTTGCGTTCTCCTTGAATCACGGATCCACCTTTACTATCTAATCGTCCTTTTTTTTCATTAGAATCATCAAAATATATTACATTGTAGGTCCAATTCATTTTCTTTAGGCAATGAATCACGGATCCACCTTTACTATCTAATCGTCTTTTTTTTCATTAGAATCATCGACATATAATTATTACATTGTAGGTCCAATTCATTTTCTATAAGCAATGAGCTGAATGAAATTGGTTCTGTCAATATAGTTTCTTGGTGTCTATGTTTTTGTAACATTCTTTTCTAAGAAATAACAGGTCTATTTTTTCTCTTTAAAACAATCTTACAATGTAATTGTTTAGTTCATCTTAACAATTATCTCATTTTTGGTTCTATTAATTTCTTTAGAAGAAGTGTAATAATTGATTCTGTCAATTTTTTGGTCTATGTTTTTGTAGTATTCTCTCCTAGGGAGTAACAGGCCTATCTTTCTCCTCAAATCCCGTCTCCTAGCTCACAATTCAATTACTTAGTTCATTATTACAATTACCTACATTGCATTGCACTAATTATTATACTTTGCATTTTTGACTCTATTCATTTTACCAGAAATACGCGAAGTGAAATAAGCTTTTGTCAGTTGTGTTTCATGTTGATGTCTTTGTAACTCTCCTACAAAATAACAGACCTCAATAATTTGTTCTTCTTATAAAATTTCTTCCATTCCTTTCGTCTCTTCTAATCTCGCCTAATTTTATATTCCTTTACATTCCAGTTTAGATCAAACAATTCCTTCACATTTCAGTTGTCAAAGACAATTTGAATCTGATCGTTCCAGCAGAGACCATTAATACTGAAAATCTAACTTAAATCATTTTCGGTTTCATTCACAGACTATTAGGAAACCAAATGAAGCTAATACTTGCAGTTTACAGCTTGTTGTGATACTGCACACTGATACATTTCATATTGATTGTGACACTGATTGTGTTGTGATAGGCCTCCTCTTGTAATGTTATGTCTCTGTAACCTACTCTAGCCCAAAATAACAGACTCGCTTACTCACAGATCCCTGAATCATGACTAATTTGACGTCGACTTTCTCATCTTCCTGTAAGCTATCATCATTATCCAAATATACAGTCTTTTAACATTCATTTTCAAAAATGAGATAATTCAAATGAAGCTATTTTATATTTGAATATTTGTGACGAGATCCTCATGATGTTTATGTTCTTGTAACGTTCCCTTCTACGAAATTGTAAAGGTATTTTTCACTTTTCTTCTTAGATCTGACTTGACTCTTCAACCAAAATTAATAAGGATAAAATTATGAAAGAAAAATTACTATGTTTTTCAAGCCATTGATTGAATTGATTGTGATATCCTGATATTTACATCACTGAATTCAACGTATTTCTAGTTTGTACGAAACAGATGATTCGTGGTAGAGTGGACATCATTGTCCAAACCTCGCCACGTCAGTAAAATAAAGAAGTCATTCTATGAAACGAAATTAATATTGCAGGTACAGGTACCTACCTGGAATGCACTGAAAATAACTTCCTGCTTATTTTCCTTTCAGCTAGTGCTATTTTTCATTGTAATACAGGGTGATTCAAAAAGAATACCACAACTTTGAAAATGTGTATTTAACGAAAGAAACATTATAGAACCTTCTGTTATACACCATTACAAAGCGTATTTAAAGACGTTTTTTTCACTCACAAAGAAGTTCAGAGATGTTCAATATGACCCCTTCCATACACTCGACTAATATCAATCCGATAGGTACTCAAACTCGTTACACACTCTCTGTAGCATATCAGGCGTAACAGTTTGGTAAGCTGCTGTTATTTCTTGTTTAGAATCATCAATATTCATCCACCATTGATGATTTGAAACAAGAAATAACAGCAGCTTACCTAACTGTTACGCCTGATATGCTACAGAGAGTGTTGAACGAGTTTGAGGGATGTTTTGGGTTGATATTGCTCGAGTGTCTGGAGGGTGTCATATTGAACATCTCTGAACTTGTTTGTGAATGAAAAAACTTTTTTAAATACTCTTTGTAATGAAGTATAAACGACGGTTCTATCATGTTTCTTTCATTAAATACACGTTTTTAAAGTTGTGTTATTCTTTTTGAATCACTCTGTATATCAAACTATATTTTTATTTTAGATTAATCTAGATCTAGAGTAAAGTGATGATTTTCGCTTATGATCGTGAATAGTAAATAGATACCGTATGTATCACGCAGAAGACCTCCGAATTCGATGCAGTAGTTTCAGTAGTTTTTTAACTCCAACGGGCGATGACATAAAAGCCAATCAAATTAAACCGCTGTGGAATGGCGTCATTTGACAAAAACTGTGCAACAAAATTGCTTTCCGTCATTATTGATCTCTATCAAATGACATCATTTTTCGGCGATTACACTTGATTGCGTTTTATGCAATCGACCGTTATATTTTTGATAACTACTGATTTTATTGAAAAGTATAGGATTTATCTTGTAATGTACAGAAACGCATAGATGAGATTCCTACGCAGGACAAAGGGTTGTGACCGCCGGGACCACATGAGGAATGAGGATATTAGGAGAGAACTGGGGGCCTTCAACATGAACGAGAAGGTTATATCTTATCGAAAGCAGTGGAGAAAACATGTAAACAGAATGCCAACAGAAAGGATTCCTTTGAAGATTCTGAACTATCACCCGACAAGGAAAAGAGATGTAGGCAGACCTCGGAAAAGGTGGCAAGAAAATAGAAAATATGAAATAGAATAGCTGCTAAAGAAAATTTGGATTTTAATTCAAGAAATACAATGTAATAGATAATAATCTATGCTGTTGTGAGTCGGAACAGGCAAGAGCCTAAACCTTGAATGACAGAAGAAGAAGATATACAGAAACAAGTTTTCCTACTACTCTATGGGAATGCAATGAGTTGTGGAATTAATAGGCCTATACAAAAATTATTTGAAAAAACCTCAAGTGTTATTCCAAAGTATTACGTGTAAATAATATATGGTTGAGATGATTGCATTTGACACAAAAATTTCAAATGAATTAGGCTACTACCGTATGTGGAGCCTAAGCAATTACAATAAATTATTGTATTTTGCAAGCATTCATGCTTATGTTTTAAAAACAGTACCGTTAGCCCCTGCAAACGTTGTGGATACCTACCGCAGTACAAACTCAAAGTATAGATCTCTGTCCCTTCTTGGCCAACTTTGTTCTCATTGCGCGTCCACTATACCAGAGCTAATCCATATCTATATGTGAATCTATAATATTTGGTTATTCTATGACTATACCTACAGTGTGTTAACTTCGCTAAGGGCCTAAGGCACTAGACTGACAACAAACTACCTCATTTCAGCTTTTTGAAATGATCAACTACATTTATCATGATAAAAATCTCTTATGAGCTGCACAATAACCCATTCCCATTCCAAATGCCTAAGCAGAATGATCTGTTAATACAGTAGTTGTGGTCTTATCAGTGCAAGCTGTATTGAAATAGCATTTCAAACTGGAATTGTTATATTCTTTGTTTTCAATAAAAACAATCTCCATTGAGATAATTAATTTTGAATTAATTGGAGTAGTACCCTAATGAAATTAGCCCAAAGCATTGTGCTAGCCATCAACTAGTACTTCATACTATGGGAATGCATCAATAACATTGTATGGAGAATGGATATCAAGTATTACAATACTTAAAAAAGAAATAGGTTACTGATTATTACACACATTGTTCTTTCACACATGACAATAATCCAGGTTCAATGATGAATTATTCAAGTTATTTCTGTTTAGTTTATTAGTATTTTTAAGAAGAAAATACAGAATTCAATAGTTTAAATAAATTTATTGATTGAATTTTTTAACAAGACACAACTCCTCTTCCTTTGAGTGCAATATTTCTAGATACACTACAAAGTTGATGTATTGAATTATCAATGCCAATAAGCTTTTACATTATGTTATCCCTGACAGTTTAAATTGAGTGGTCTGATCATGGGTGATCAATCAAATCAGGCGGCAGCCTATAAATGCTCACACATATAGTCAAGGCACAGATCGATATTTCGCTACTATATTGTCTGTTTTCTTCACCACAATAAAGAAAGCTTGAAAATTCAGTTACATGTTGTTATATTGTACATTGAATTGTAAGTCAATATTCGCTTCCAAACAAGCAGAAGAATACCGCTTACAGAGTTTAGAATTTGAAGCGATAAAATTCATTATATTAATTACATTAATTCATTACATGTCATCAATGACATGCTGCCGTGTCGAATATAAAGCTGAAACCATATTCTGGGAAATTAATATAGCTCACTCAGTACTTAATTTTCATGCAGTTCACAGGAATTATGAGAATATTGAATAATTTCCTTTTTTCAAACCCTTGCTCAATAGAGAGTTTCAATTGATGAGTTTAATTATTAGCTTGTGGATTTTATGCTTAATTTGTTACAGCAATTTTAAAAGTGATTGATGCCCGGTTTCTCAGTCGCTCAATAGACAGTTTATGGATCTAATAGCACTAATAAATCAATAACCATGTGTTTTCAAATGCAAAAAAAGTTATTAATTCAATAAGTTTATTGAACGACTGAAAACCCGGGCATCAGTCAATCAATTGAGCAATGAACAATCTGCTTTGAAATAATCACTACGGTGCCACAATGCACCAACCCACAGCCTACTGTAGACACTCTGTATCTATAATAGACAGAGATTAACCACATGAGAACATTATTCTTATATTGTCGTTGCAGCTATGTGACTGACAAATCGTCACATGTGTCCACGGATGCTCGTTCGATCTCTGATCAGAAATCACTGTTTTAACCACTCGTTTTCAACCTTGACAAAAAGCGGCCATTAATATTGAGGTTGCCCCGCTCAATCACTACCGGTACCTTCCTGAAAAACCAATAAAGCTGGAGAGAAATTGGGCTTCAATTGAAAAGTCCTGTCTTTCTCGTCTCTTTGATTAATGATTTTCAAACTCAATCAAGATGTTGATTCATGTCAGATGAACATTGGCTACTTGTTTTATGAATCTTGGACCTTCAAGTGTAATAATTTATGCTTTTCAAGTTCTCCTCATACTGAAAGTTATACACTATGAGTGCTCCATAATAATTCCATGTTTCTTAATTGAATCCTGTCTTTCTTCATGTAATTTTTGATCAATAATTGTTTCATGCTTCTCAATAAAATCCTTTTTTTCTTGTCTCGTTGATCAAATAAGGCCCGTTGTTCAACTCAATGAAGATGATGATTCTTTTGCGCTGTACATTGAGTTTTTTTTAAGTTTTTTTTTAGGGTGATGCGTTCATGAGCTCTAGGCTTAAGCGTGGGTAATGAGAGGGGTGATGATGAGAGATGACGACTGTTTTTAGGCAGTCGGGACCGACGGCTTTTCGTCTCCTCCGAAAGACGGGAGTGGCCGTTTCTGTCAAAATCCGTTCAGGCAACAGTATTCGATCTTGGAACCTTTGGATTATCAGACAGGCGCTTATCCTCGGCTACAGGGACCACTCCAATTCTAGTTCTAGTTCTTCTCGTTCTACGAGTTTGAGTTATTCATGCTTAATGACTAATTTTATGCTTCATGAGTAATTTATGCATTCCAAGTGCCTTATACAGCAGAGTGCTTCTGCTGTGTATTTTTCTCTATGTTCTATGTTTTTCAAGTCCTCTTTATGCTTTAAAATTGCTCTATGCTATATGAATGATTTTTATGCAATATTTATGCAATAAATATGATTCTTGCTCCATAAGTACTCTATGGTTGATGAGTGCTTTACCATGAATTTCTATGAGTGATTTACACTCTATGCCTGAGTCGCGCTGTACGAGTAATTCATATAAAAAAGCTTATATATATTTTATAAGCGTTCTATGCTTTATGAGTGCTCTAAGCTTCATCCGGTCACTATCATGTATGAGCGGAATCCACCATCTCAGGAATATAGAGGCATTAATTATAATAAATTTCTTTCAAATCCACAGTGAAGAGACAGACTATACTTGTAACATAGATTGCAAGATTGCTAATACACACAAACTTGTAAGACTCAATTAGTCGAGCGCATTTCGCTTATTGTGAGCACGCTGATTGGAGTTCACACACGAGACTTAAGGTTTCGAACTCGCCCTTAATATTCGACTGGCGAGTGCTCGAGTAGGCGCGTGCTTGAGTCTGACACAAAATGGAGCACCCGTATAACGTTAGTCTGCACTGGTTGTCAACAAACTGGTGGTATGGCTTCTCCGTCATTCATCACTCCGCCGTGGAAATTCACAATTCTCCTCTTCAGTACTACACCAAAGGAGACAGGGTTTATAGTATGGCGTACTACAAACGTTATGGATGTATTGACCTACACAACAATGGATGTATTGACCAGGTCTTCGCTAGAAGAGAATGGAATTCATAGCAGCATTTAGTAACTCATACTGCTAAAGTGATAGAAGCTATTAATAGTGATAGGAGATGTAGTGATATACTAAATAATGCATAATACAGTAGTTTATATGCTATAGGTTATAGTAACAGCTAAAGTGATAATCATAATATTATGTCCTCCATTTTCCCATCTTCTTGAGTTTTTTTTTCAATTGAATTTCATTATTGTTATAGTAAGTAATTCTATTGGTTCACGTATTCATAATAATGATTCCTTGATAATGATTATTCATACTCTGTATATGTATTCTACAGAATCTTCAAATGTCATCGGTCAATGTGAAAAATTGATTAAAATATTAAACAAATAGTGACTAATTTTTAATTTCAAGGAAATTTGTAATCGTACATTGGTTTTACCTTAATATTTTCCTATGTGAGATTTTCCTATTTGAGTGGAATAGGCCTATTACTGGATATAGTATGCTTACAATAATATATTATACTGAATAGATACAATAACTCTTACAGAATGAGACCACGTTAGAGCTTGCTCAACAATAGGCTGTTCATATTATCATTCATTGAGAAAAATTATCTCAAGAATCGTTACACTAATTCGAACTGAATTTAATTGGAAGCACTACCTTAGCTTTTATTTGTAGTCGGAAACAATGTTGAGTAGAATCTGAATTTCAGAGGTGTCAATGTCTAGTCTATTATAGAAGCATATTGGCTGAAGCTCAAAGATAACAAACTCTCTGTTAAGACGAATTATCTTGATTGAAGCCGAACCTAGCTATAGAAATGATGTAGCCTCAAAGCGAATCAGCATTGGAATGAAGTCATTGACTAGCCTTCCTCAATGACTGCATAAAAGTACTGCCTTGTATTTCTAGAATGAGAATTTGCTTTTTGCATTAATTTATACATGCAGTAGCATAGGCGTAGCGTAGGAAATGAATTTGGGGGGGGGGGCACAAGTAAAAATTAACGTGATAGCCGGAAAGCATACTACATACATAGTCTACATAGTCTATATATAAGTTAGTCTACTCAATAAAATGCTCAGAAATCATTCTGTGTAGGCCTAAGAAGAAATACTGGGTGATTCAAAAAGAATACCACAACTTTAAAAATTTGTATTTAATGAAAGAAACATCATAGAACCTTCTGTCATACATCTTTACAAAGAGTATTTAAAGAAGTTTTTTCACTCACAAACAAGTTCAGAGATGTTCCATATGACCCCTCCAGACACTCGAGCAATATCAATCCAAAACCTGTTCCACACTATCTGTAGAATGTCAGGCGTAACAGTTTGGATGGCTGCTGTTATTTCTTGTTTCAAATCATCAATGGTGGATGGATATTGATGATTTGAAACAAGATATAACAGCAAATTATCAGAATGTTACGCCTGATATGCTACAGTGAGAGTGGAAAGAGTTTGAGGGAGGTTTTGAGTTGATATTTCTCGAGTGTCTGGAGGGGTCATATTGAACATCTCTGAACTCCTTTGTGGTTGAAAAAACTTCTTTAATTACTCTTTGAAATGATGTATAACGGAAGGTTCTATTATATTTCTTTCATTAAATACAAAGTTTTAAAGTTGTGGTATTCTTTTTGAATCACTCTGTAATTAAGTAACACCAGATATTTATTTTATTTAGCAGATGTCAGCATTATTTTACAAGAATGTGGGGGGGGGGCACGTGCCCCTCTGTGCCCCCCCCCGCGCGACGCGCATGTGCAGTAGTGAATATTGACTCAAAGTAAGCTACACAAATTACACGATTACTTGAGCTGAACGGATGTATTGAAGATAACGATGACTACAGGTTATGTTCTACAGAAGACACCAAAAAATAAATAACGACTTTTTTGAATGGGAGATCAAGACTGCTGAAGGAGATGTGATTAAACCCTTACTCCCTCATTGAATAATTTTCATTCGAAACCTTTTTCCGGGTAATTTTTAGGTAGATTGGATTTCGCAAATCCTCCTCAACTGATTGGTCACAAAAAATAAACACAGTATTAATGATGACAGGTTTCTAATCTTTTTCTCCTCTTGCCATTCCTGAGCCTAGGCGTACACCGGTTGGTCAAGACAAGACAAGACAATATTAGTCACGTTTAGTCACAGTACTTCACATGGTTGCTCATGAAGCAACACATACCGATTAGTCATTGCATCAGTGTGTGCTGCTTCATAAGCAACTATGTGAATTACTGTGACTAAACGTGACTAATCTTGTCTTGTCTTGACTAACCGGTGTACGCCTAGCCTTAGTCAACACTAGCCCAGTTGGGAAAGCTCTCATTCATTAGTATTTTATGAAAATAATAGTCTTTCATTTAATATATTATATAAAGTTTCAGGCTTGCTTCTTCTTTGGACGTTAATCAACATTTTACTAGCCCAGTTGATAAAACAGCCATCCATTATTAATAGTTGATGGGGAGATATGCCTAATTCAGGCTCTCAAAATCACCTATATTAGACTCATACAATATAGATATATACCATTAACGCGATTATAGTGGGAGAACCGGAATAATTTAATAATCTTTGCGAAGATCAACAATGTTTCATGATGTTATCTCGTGGTTAACAGATAGTGGGAGAAGTCACCTGTTGATTTGTTGACTTGATTCTACAAGTACCGTACGTTTGAAACAAACCCATCCTTGACAACATGACTTGTTGCTGAATTTCAGCACGCTATCTGACCATTTCAAACACACAGCACTGTAGAACTTCTTGATTTTCACAATCAACCTTTTTTTGTATTAGTAAACTGATTATAAAAATAAATTCTAATTCAAAAATTGAATACTAGTAGCAGTGGTTTTCACATAACATGACAAGCCCCACACTCTACACTATACTACCCCAGTTGAGAAGAATTTTCATTGGGAAACATTTGTATATCTGTGTTTGGCTTATATTTACCAAAATCTCATCGTGTTATTTTAATCTCTTTTTATCAAAATGACTCATAATTTTCAGTTTTTATTTGTGAATGTTGAAAATGATGCAGTACTCTGGAACTGTCGTTTTCCAATCCAACTTAATTCAATCGTTTTAGTTGCAGGGAGAAATGTTAATTTGTCAGGGAGGAATTGTTATTCTCAATGAGCGTTATATTCTAATATCAAGCTACAAAATTAGCCTTCAATGAACTTCCAATCAACTCCTTAGAATGTTTTCCTTTATGAAGTTTCCTTGAACAACCGCTCCACTCTAATTTTAATCCCGGTGAAATGAACTCATTGCATCAGATGATATCGCTTTATCGGATCCCATTTCAGTTTGGAGTCAGTTCTTCAGGTCTAGAAAAAGGAAAAACTGGAATCGAGATTGGAAATCCGGTGCAGCAATGAACATCCATTACTTTTCCCACAATGGTTCTATTGAGATCCACTGGCGAATAGGCAACTATGGAGCCCATTTTTCAGTTGACCTTTCGACACCTTTTTCGGAATTCTTCCTCCTTTTCCTCAAATATAACCTTTCTCCTGAAATTCAGAAAAAGAATTTATCCCTGAAATGAAGTACGTTAGTTCAGTTTGTGAGTTTCATCCTGACAAGATAATATACAAATACATACCATTTCCTATGGTATTTTCGTCAAGTTTCATGAGTATGCCCATTTTATTCTCAATTGAATTCAATCAGAATCAAATTCAATTTTCAATTTGAAACGAAATTTAAAATTATTCCTGAAATTATTATTGGAAACTTGTTGAAAAAAGGACAGAATGGCTTCAGTTATGATAATAGGATAAATTTCATATTGATTACTCATCAGCATAATCCTCTAAAAGTTAAGAAAACTATCAACATCCTCCTTCTTAACCTAGATAAGAAGGTCCCAGGTTGAGTAGAAAAATGATCCAAATAGCAGCAGTTATATATATACTTACCTTGCAATACTATAGCCACTAGTACTTACTAATCCTGCAAACGACAACCCTGTGAAGTAAATAAAAATGATCCAATTACTCTAATCACAGTGAATCTTTAAGAAAATCAAGAGAAGATTATCATTCCAATTCCATAAAATTCAAACAATAATATTTATTCTAAGAATGACTAGGAAATGAGTTTCTCTTGAAGGTATAATAAAAATTATTAAACGAACTGCATTATGAAAGTTTAAACTCCAATACAACTTCAATCCTTCTAATTTGAATCTGCAATTAACTGAACTAAGCTCATTTCAAACTATCACTCAAAAGCAGAATAGGATCATAAACTTTTGTTTGATAACAGTAGCATAGTTGCAATTCCTTGAACTACAACAGTGAAATATAGTATAGCCAGAGATAATCTATCCCAATTACATTCCCTTTGAATAATCTATTTGTTTAGTCTATGCTATAACTAACATCCAAGGGGCATTATTTACGTTTCATATTACAAAAATTAGACTATTAAAAATAAATCTTCTATCCACCTTGCATAAAGTTACCCTATGGAAAAGTTATTAAACTGATCAGAAGAACCTCCCAAATGACAAATCATGAAGTTACATTCTAGCTAAGTGTTTTTCTCGAATACTTCCATGAAAAGTAAACTCGCCATGCTAAAAGCTAGAGGTCTTCTCTCAATACCAAAACTGCTGGAACTGGGAGGTTAATGAATTATTTCACTGTCAGTTTAATCAATATTATTGCTGTGTATTGCTTCACCAAATAATGTACCTATATTATTATTCTCTGGGTATCTGCTAATTGCAGTTGAAGCTGCTAAGGCAATTGCAGTTGAAACTTCTGCAGTTGGTGTTTCAACTGCATTGCCCTCGCTTTCATCCTTTTGGAGAGCATTCCCTCATATTGGCATGATACCCAGAGAATAATAATATATTATATATATCATATTATGATACATTTGTCTGTGTATGATAAAAAATATATATACATTGAGTCTCCAATGTCAATATTGTGATCGATCTTTCATCAATCTGTTTATCGTGCTTGAATAACCCCAGGACGTTATCACATTATTTTATGTGAATGACATTTCAATGGTGAAAAGCTTATATTATTCGCTTGAACACTTTTAAATGAGTATTCTTCGACACACATAAATGAAATTACGGGTGATTAGGCATGTATCAGTTTCATTACGATTATTGAGTTTCAGTGATGGATTAATCAAATTAATAATTATTGATATATTCGCTTTCTATTTAATTCATGGTTACCGTACAGCAGATACGGTTACATTTATTGAGCTTTGCAGCAGATATAGGCTCACACTGATAGAGAGCGTGATCATTTGTCTAAATCTCTTTTTCAATGTAAATTTCTCTTCCTATTTTTCAGATATGGAATTGATGCTCGAAGGAAGAAATTTCAGATTGGTAAAAGAAGATGAGCTGCCTGCAATATTAGACATTTTATCAGAGCACCTGCCAGAAGCTTTAAAGGTAGGAATGCTAGTTAATTTCCTTGACATTTCTAGAATAATTATATTATATTGTTCTCAATTATCAAGTTTTTCCATTGGTTTGCACGTGGATTATTTTTTTAACAATTTCCCAGTGTAAAGAGATTTGCTCTGTAACTCATAAAACAACATGATACTATAAACATAACTCATAACTCATAAATTCTTTCGATTTTTAAACACTTCAGAAAAAATATTCAAGGCTTACAAAATCTTACAAAATTTATTACGATTTTCTTTCTTTTGTACCTCAACAGTACCACATACTCCCTAAGAAAATTGAAAAAAATAAGTTGAATATTAACATAATTTGAGATTTATACATTAGTGATATTTGAAAAAGTGAATTTATGCTAAATCCAGAAACAAATTGTGAAGAATGTGAATAGATAAAGAACTCCTCGTTCGGATTCAAAATGATAATGTTTTGATTCAGATATTCTTTCTTTTCTTTTTCGTATGGCTTTATATCGGTGGGGAGACCCTTACGGGTAGGTTCCACCTCGCCTTATTTTTGTGTCGGTCACCCATCCAAGAGAAGTCTTGAATGTTTGTTACTTAACAACATGATTACTTAGCAAGCGCTCTCACCGAGCGACCACTGATCTTTCTATTCAGATATTGGAGAATACAAAGCTTCTAATGTAGTAGTGAGTTTGACTGTTCAAGCATGAATAAAATTATTAAAAATAGTCCAGGAAAATTACGATATTGAGAATTTTCTCTAGTATGCTGAAGAGCTGATAAACTATACTTATTAAAAATCTACTGAAGTTTATTTTTTTGGCGAACAACAATATTAATATTCACCGCAAACAAACTCGAACAATATTGAATTTTTTCACGTAACCGGTTGAACAATTTCCCTATTCCTAATGTTCCACCCTCTAAGCCCTAACCATATCATCCATATCACACTGCATTATACAAATTGAACAATATCCAAATAGCTATAGTGTCTAGTAGGTTACCCAAGTAAAGTTGATATTAATTAGTGATAATATTGACTCACTTTTATTATAAATTTAATAGTGAGTAGCCTACAGTATAAATTTACCTAATATAAAAATCTGTATGATATAGCGAATCGTTTGGACAATGTTCGGAACGAGAGTATCCAAACGATGCTTTCTAGAGTTGATAATTATGATGTCATAAATTGACTATAATATGATTTTTCTCTAGTCGTCTATTTCTGTAAACAATACGAAAAACTACAGCAGGTCTGTAAAATTGATATTAACTGCTTTTTAAAAATATTATGTAACGAATATCACCATGAAAATCAGTTCAACTGTGATGTAAATTAAGGGTCAGTTGTTTCTCACAAAGGTTGTCACGATTCTTTTGCTTGTACAAACTAATATCATTTACCACGCTATGGATAACAATGTTGCTGGTGGGCTATGACTAGAAAATATGGAATGAGGCTGCTCTATTGCAGAGGTCATTATAATACTTCGCTTTGCATCCATAGCCGAAGTTTTGCTGTATTCTAAATTATTTTTGTTCATGGTAACTCCGCATTCTCAATTAAAATTCAATCTGAAAATAGGATTGCAATTTACAGTTTCAAATGCTGTTCCAATTCAGTAATTAAAAGTAACAGAGTATGATTCAATCATTTTTCACAATGCAGTGAATCTGCGGTTGTAAAAATGGTGTACTTATTCACCTGGCAATAATTATACTATAGTAAACTTACAGAAGCCAGTGACCTATAGATTGTGATGTTACTATAGTGACCTATAGTAACCCTATAGATTGAAAAGAAGCGATTTACTCACAAAGAAAACGTTTGGGGGATCCATTCCTCTATGAGAGCACTTAATTTTATTTTAGCTCTATTAATATTATTTTATAATTTCACTAGCTGCAACTGTTTGTGAATGAAAAATGATAATTTCCTGTAGGCAGGAAAACATGAATGGAAAAATGATGACATCATGAGAGCGCTTTTATTTACATCTTACAGGATTTTAACTTGAAGCAAATCAGTCTCTATTCTCTTCAAAATTTTTACATCATGCATCAGTTATTCACTGAACTTTTGAAATAGGAGCATCACAGAGGACAGAACAATACAAAAAAATGATGTAATTATGGATTCTATTTATGAGTATAATTTAAATTTAACAACATCGCCTAAGGTTTGGCATGGTGCATCAATCCACCGAAGATACATTGTCCAGTGTACTTGAAACTATTTACAGGCTTTATATTGTAGCCTACATTATCCACTCAATGGTTGGAATAATTGTGATATCGCTAAAGGAAAGAGATGATGTATTCAAAATAGAATAGAATAGAATAGAATGGCTGCCTTTATTTTTTTCCTGGGAGGGCGAAGTTAGGGGTGCAGCCGGCCCTCTTACACTTAACCCTAATATGTTCAAAATGAATATGTATCAACATAAATATATGTTCAACATGAAACTTCACTAATGAGTTTCCATCAAAAACTCATGAGATTTTAATCCACTTATGATACACTGTGCAGTGAACTTGAATGTTGAACTCCACACCATGCATTTGAATTGAAATTGCTACCGTGCTCAGGTCAGAAATACATAAAATGTTCAATCCAAGAATAGAGGTTGAACTTTGAACTTTTCACAGAGGAATTTAGTTTGCATCCATTCATCAATTTATAAATTCATACACAGCTTAGTGAATTTGAAATTTCGTGCAAGACTCAATCCATGTTACTATAATCTCCTAATTTAATCAATAATTCATATTTCTCTTACTACAGAAACAAATTTTACATTCACTAGAAATGAAATTCAACTTTGAATGCAACAAAATTACAATTATTTCAACTAAACATACATCATTAAGAGTAATAATGCAGAGATTGTCGTGGCACATTTACAAAATGTTATAAACGGGTGAGCCCATTCTTTAGATGTAAGTTTAGGAAAACGATTGGCTTCGTGGTTGGGTGAACATTTCAGGCCTTTTTCCACTGAATGTTATTAATTCATGAGAATCAAAATCGCTTCCCGGTGATTCGAAACCCACCTAAAGCTGTAGGTGTCCACTCATCTCTCTTCATCACCCGTCCCATTATACCCACGCACAAGCTGAGAGCTTATATTGGCATCACCAAAGCCAAAAAAAGTGAATCGAAGAGGAATTTGTATCATCATTATAATTTGTTTAGCATTTTATCATTTGAAGTATTTATCATTTCAAGCATTTTATCATGAAACCATAGCTGAGATTTGCGTGTTCAACTACGAAACTGATATAAACTGTTGTACACTTTCTTTGGGTGTAAGTGTACCGGTACATCGCACAGAAGATGGTATCATCATCGCTTTGGTAATTCATGCATTTATTTATGAATCATCCTTAGTAAAGTGAACTTGAACCCAGTGCAGAGATTTGCATGCATCACAGTGAATCTCTTATAAACGGGTGTACACTTTCGGGGTAAGTATGCCGATATCGCCAGGAGTTGGTAATATCATCGCTTCAACAGTTTATGCATTTATTCACTTCATCCACTGTGAAGTGAACTTGAACCCAGTGCAGAGATTTGCGTGTTTCACTCTGCAAAACTATTATAAACGGTTGTACAAGTGATGAGTATATACGTAATGTACAGGCAAGCACACTGTGTGGTGAACATGAAACTTTATACAGTAGGACTCTACATTATTCCTCCGAAGTAATCCAAGAACCTATCGGGAACTAGAGCAGAGATTTGCGTGGTTCTTTATAGGCTAAACTGTTATAAACGAGTGTGCAAGTGGTGTGGATGTGGGCACAGCAGCGGAGTTTCGTGTCTTGGAGGCGGCAAGCTGCCCTACGAAGGAGAAGGCGTCCTCCGCTTCCACCGCCACCTCCAGAGTGCCACGCGTCACGCAAGCCTTCGTGTCGGCAGCGCAATGCGGCGAAGGCGGCGCCGCCTCCGGCAGCATTTCTGTCGCGTCAGCAGCCACAATAGCCGTTCGTCCGCTGCCCTTGGCCGCCCCCGACCTCACCTGCACACCATCGATTTCACACCTCTATCAGCGCACACCATCTTACCTGCAACGGCGAAAATGCCACCGCTTGCCCCACTATTGAATCTCAAAAGCCGCAAATCAACATACCGGTAGCTTACTTTCTGTACGGATATAAATTTGTTTTCCATTCAACTTTTTTGTGGAATGTAAGATTAATAAATGTAGGATAATATGTGCAGGATATATCCAGGGAATATGCAAGATTTATGCCGGAAATATGCATGATTATGTGGAGGAGATGAAAGTTGATAGCATATTCTTAGGTACTTGAAACCCTCATGCCTGATTATTGAAAGACTATCATATAAGTATGAGATATAATTATGCTGAATATCTGGAGAGAATATATATTATGTATATTATGATGTATGCAGGATATGCGCTGGAAATATGCAGGATATATCCAAGAAATATGCAAGATTTATGCAGAAAATATGCATGATATGTGGAGGGGGTGGAAGAGGATAACAAAATTCTTAGGTACTTGAAACCAAGGTTTGTAGAGACCCACATACCTTGGAACTCTACATACCTTGCTTGAAACCCTCTTGCCTGATTATTGAAAGACTTTATCGTATAAGTAGTCCGGGGACAAATGTAATTCCGTGGGAAAATCTTTTCTTGAGCTCTGGAATCTATGGAGATATTCATTAGGACTAGTATAATGAGAAAATTCATTATGGCCAGTCAGCCGCGTACGCAAACTCTCAAAAACAAGATGGTAGCCATAATTTATTATAACGCCTGTAATTTGATCAATATTGAGGATATCTGAGTTTTCTTTGCACCAAAATTTTCACAATATAATTCTCTACAAGGTTTGTATCTAATATTTTATCTATGGTCGAACAAAGTAAAAACTCGGTCATTAGACGCAGTCTACTTTACACCTGAAAAATTCTCATTCAGTATAAAATTGCTTTAAAAGTAGTCTACCGCCTTCTTATTACTAATTGTTTGTTTATGTTCTCAATATTTTTTTGATACATTAAACATTATGATATGTATTTTGTTTCAGTTCCACCAAACCGTCAAGACATATTTAGATGACCGAGTATGGGACTTCCAATTCTACGTAGCGAAAACGTGGCCTGAAGATCCTATAATCATACATTTTCCTGGAATGACGAAAACAGTAAGTAGAACACATTGGATTATATCGTATGATGTGTCTATTGAGAATGCTCCTCCAATTGAAACGTATATATCCACTTAACATGTGAAGGAGAAAGCTATATCGAATAACAACTTCTGGATCCAATTCAGTATTCTCTCAAGCTGCTTGAAGCACTAGTATTCTCTCACACTATTATGAAGATGGGAAAACTTCAAAAAGAATAATTTCATCACAATTCTGTATCATACCTGTTGTAACTCTTTCACTTCTCATTTTCAGAGAAGTAGGCTAATACAGAATAACTTACTAGAAACACATTACAAGACTCATTAATTTATTTCAAATTATTTATTGGATATATAATGATTGAGCCGAAAATTAAAAATCAAAGCTCTGATAAAATTAACATAAGGTTAATATTGTTATCGGATTATTTGAATAATTTTTAAATATTGAGAAGAGCTTCTCATAATATTTTCTACGTATTGCATCAACTACTGTTAAAATTTTATTATAGAAAGAAGTTTGAGTTCATGTATAATAATGATCACATACTATTTTTAAAATACTGTACACAGTTATTTTTAATCTTTGTATAAGCGGTTTTAACGAAATTTGATGATATTTATTTTATACTTATCTATCCGAACAGGACATTTCAACTTTATCAATTACTGAACACTGTACCAATATTGATTATGAAAATGAATACCTCTTTCTTGTTGATAATTGTTGGAAATCAATTTATTTAACTTTCACTTTGTTTTAAAATGGACAGGACTTTAACTATAACATATTTCCTTACAATATCAGAAGGGGTATGAAAATTTCAAAGGTACAAGCTACAAGAACAAACCAGTTTTTTTCATGTTATTAAGTACGATATATCCAATACCTATCAACATAGTATGCTCGATACTTCTGCTGTACGCTGTACGCCAATGCTTAATAGCTGATAATTGATTGAATGCAGGAGGCATACATTCTGCGTTCAGGATTATCACATTTCGAGCCAAAGGTACAATCAGAAAAACCTTTCCAATGTTTGTGTTTCTTTCAAAAATAATCATAGTGGATAATGACGATTTAAATCACCTCAAAAATATTTTTGTGAAGCCCTACCATTGTGTGACTCCTTGAATCTGAAGCCTTAGAACTCCTGCAAACAAACAAAACTGCCAATTGCAACATAAAAGAAGGTTCCATTAATTGGAATAACATATTTTGAAATGGATAGATATAAATGACTCTTGAGACAAGTAAAGGTGTTTTCTCCAAGTTTAAATTTCAATTTGTCAAATTCATATAACTTATTATTTAAAAGCGAATTCATATTCAGAATTATAATGATCGATATTTCAATATTTATTCTATATTTTTGTGTAGTAGGCTAATGAAAGTGATATTGCGGTAGTTATTCATATTTTAAAAGTATACTAGGCTAGATATTGTAACAACCAAACATTTATTTGGTCTTTTATTTTCACAATCTCAGAATAAGCCTTTCTTATTCAATATTCATTTTATTTTAACACAATGGAATACACGTATAATGGAAGCAATAAAGCGCAAATTAATGTTCAAGAAGTGAGTGTATAATGAGAAAAAATAAGACGAATAAAATTATCAAACAATAATTGCTAAAAAAAAATAATATCATGAATGAGTAACTTTTCCTACATAGACTCTTTTGTGATAGATATAAAACTATCTATTGCAGAGAATTAATCTGCCTTGTTTGTTTCAAAAATGTTCTCTCATGAATTAAATAGCGATTTCACAATGCCCAAGTTTATTTCAGGAGTTTTTATTCGTGATTCATCATTTGTTTGTTTCAAAAATCAGTTCTCAAGAATTATAAAGCGATAGCACAATTCTCGAGTTTATTTCAGGCATTTTTAATGATTCGTGATCCAATCATCTATTCAGATATTTTTCGTAGGCAATGTAAATTTCCTCACTCCAATTACGGTATTCAGATTATTCTGACGTTTAATTCCGATAAATGACGCATGGCGGAAAGGTATCCTTGTGAAGGAAGAGGGGTGAGAATGAGGAAGAAGTGATGAAGAAGAAGGAGTAAGAGAGAAAGAGAGTGTGAGTGGAAAAGGGAACGGGTAGAAGAAAATAAAAACTGATTTATCCTAGTTTCGTGTGTCGAATAGTTCCACCTTCAAACTTCTGCTAGTAGGCAAAATAGGCTCAATTTTATTGCAAGCTGGGGTTTGATGCATTATTATTTCCGAGCATGCAAAAGTTTCCTGAATATTGTTGTTCGAGGTCAAAATCATCAGAAAGGGATGATTTGAGGATGAAATAGAAATTTATTGATGAAGTGGAAACGATTTACCTGTCAACTTTGCAATAATATCATATAAATGGATTAGCCTGTAGAATTCTGAAATCGATAACTCTTCATTTCGAAAATACCTGTGAATTAAATTGAAATTGAAGCCTCTAGCAATAGAGATTCTTGTCAACATCGTGACAGAGTTTATTTGAACGCACATTAAGTGTAAGGTTCTTAAATAAAATAAGGTTCTTTATGAAATTGTTTTTTTTTTTGTAGTTATTTTCCTTTCCCTCCAAGTCTCGTTATTTTCTTTACAAAACTTGATGATATGAATTGAATACTCTTCAGACTCAGGGAACTTATAATTTGTAAATATTATGCTCTCATGTCAAGGATGAACTGTTCATATGAAGTTCCTCAATAAATAAAAGAAAGAGTATGAATATTTGTTAAAACAGTATAAAATTTTGAATATAGCGCCAAAAAGTGATCAGATAGATAAGTTTTTTATTTCCATTGTATTAGAAATAAGTTTGTTTGTTGGTGAATCTGAAGATGGTAGATAGATATTTCATCATTATCTCTCCGAGATAAAAAATGGTGATCTGATAGATAGTGATGTCTGTTAATAATCTGAAGCTATGTAATGGGAAAAATTACATTTCTAATGAACTTATCGAATATTAGGAATTTAAAACTAGATAGAGGACTAGTACGACTAAAACGTTAAATCGTTGAGAATATTTGAGAAAAATTCAGGTGTTCGTCGGTTTGCCCTTCATGCCAAGTCACTTATTGAGCGATGAATAATTTTCCAGCACCTGTAACTTCCCCCTTCTTCTGGAGCCTGAAGCTTCAGAAAAGTTTCCAAATACATAAATTTAAGCCCCTACTGCTGGAAATATTATCATTTGCTCATTCATTCTAAGATCTGAATGTTAAGCGGAAACTGGAAAAAGTATTGCAGCACTCTAGAAACATTTTTCACTCACCTTCGACTCATAATCAAAAACCCATTTCTTTCAATGCAGCAATATGTAATTTTGCACTTTTGTAACATGAAATATTCACTAATGAATTCTTAAAAGATAAGCCAATTGTAAAATAGGAAAAAAACCATCATAAATATTCCATGTTCTTATTTGCTTCAATTCCTTTTCCCTGTTAACTTAGGCTACTTGTGCTTGATGCAGTTTTCTTGGAAATTTCAGCCCCATAAATAATGCTCCAGTTTTATGTTCATAAATATTGTCTCTTGGCCTTCAAAAAGTTCCCCGCTGGTGGAAAATTCATTTATTTATTAAGTAATGTACAAATGATACTCAAAGTAGAAATTAGACCCTCCAGAAAGTTTTCTCTTTTATAACACCCTCTCCTTATTTTTCTACCATACTCGTGTTTTATGCAATGTGCCAAAGTTTCATCCCTATATATTACATTACATTAGCTTTGGTTCATTGGGATCTTGTGCTGATATTTATTGATAAATGCAACCAACTCCTACCAGTGACCTTGAAAGAGTTTTGCGCTCGTGGCAAATCAGCAGAGCCTCCAGATTTGAGTTGTGGCTGAGCAGCTAACTGGGTCTGGACGGAATTTATTAGCGCTTGTACGCAGAGAGGCTGGAAGCTAGGAGGCAGCAGTCGGAATGCATGGTGCAGTGCATGGGAGCGAGATTTCAGGACGGGACTACTTGCTCTGTCTGCTGTGACCTTGGCATGAGTCCAAATAGGGCGCCCGCCTTCTCAACCTCAGCAATTTAGCAGACTTTAAACGGGGGCTCGAGAGACGGGGTGCAATTGAGATGGAGGAGAAGTGAGAAAAGAAGTTGGTGCAGAGAAGGAGGGTGGAAGGTGTGATTAGAAGAAAGGAAAAGAGTGGAGTTGTAGAAGGGAGGGGGAAAACTCTGAGCTTGGTTTGGCTGCATTTACTACTGCAAGCTTTCTCTCAGCCCTCAACCCTCGCTGGATAATCCAAGGTTTACCTGCATGTACTCTAGCCCTTCTTATCTTTCCCTAATTTACAGATACCAGCGCTCTATTACTTCCTCCCTTTCTGAATCGATCTTGATAGCTTTCCCTTCTCTCTCATACAAACTGAAATGCACAATCGTGCGATCTCCTACTCCCAGAACAGTATATAATTACATTCTATTCTATATAGTATTCCGAATATAGCCTCTACGGTACATAGCAAACTATATACTCCCTAATGTATAGAGTGTAGTTACTTTTGAACTCCTTTCAATTACTTCATCAAGGAAACTACCGCGCTTGCTTCTTCCAATTTTTTTGCAGCTCTTTTCCTCCAATGTTGGCCACAGGTCGAACTGATTGTACTTTTCTCCGCTACTATTGTTCATTTCACCTTTCCTGAAAAAATGTGCTACCAAATGGAATTAGCTGCAGTAAATACTCTCTTGATTTTCAACCAAGTGCTGTTTAATTTTAACAAAACGGTACTAATAGTCTTAATCTTGTTCACTCTATTATTAAAATGTAATTGGATTATTAATTGTAGTTTGACCTCAGTCGATGATTTATAAATGAGTTAATATTAAATTACAATTGAAATGAGGATAACTGGAATCGCATCTCTGCTGCTTTGGTTTCTCTTTAGAAATCCATGTTTTTAGCAAGAAAGCACAAAATAACTAATAAGAAATTAAATATTTCCAGAATATTATATTAATTATTATATTAAAACACATATTTTAATAGAACACCAAATTGAAATTGATTGAGCGATTTTTTTTCAAAATATTGCTGATAAAAGACCTCTTGCATATGCTACATGATAATTAATTTGGACTTAATTTATCAATTTATTTCCATTAAAAATGCTATGGAATATGTAGGCTACTCACAGTACAGTTACAGTAGCCTATAAGATTGAATATACCTAAACATATTAAAAATTATTTTCAAAAAATAATTAAAATATTTCTCTATTTCTTATCACTCCTGTATAATAACGCACTTCAAAGTAGCTTCCATTTGATCGATAAGATGGAATAAGAGAATATAGTTACTCACTACAATCAAAAACTAGGAGTAAAACGCATTGATGAAACCATAGAAATGATCTATTGCATGACGGATGGATATTTGAATTTGAAAATAATTTGACCCTTCACATAAATATATAAATACTTTGAAAATGCTTACTCTTTCTAATTTTGATCTATATTACCTCCTTCTTGATTTTTACAATTCGTCCCAATACATTAAGTTAATGTATAAATATCTGAGAAATACTAAATCTTTTCATTTTTGTTTCAGCCAAATAACCGAATAAACGAGAGTTTCAGCGTATTCTGTCCTATCGACCGGCTAGAATGTTTAGATTTATTGCAACAAGAAGACGTTCTAATAGACTGGCGCAAACCGATTTTTTTGAACTTTATACACAAAGACATAATGGACAAACTAGAGGAGTTCTATAGTTCGATTGGCACATTCGAGAAGGTGTGTGGCGATATCTATGTTTGTGAGGAACCACCAAACGATCTCAAGACAGAAGAGTAAGTACCGGTACTAATAATACAATTATAGTATTAGGTTACTCTCATGCATAGGATTTGGGAGGACTTTCTACTGAAAGGAAATCTAGCTCCAATATTCAGTATTGTCGCTGCAGAAAATAGGTAATGACCGTCGATTTTCATTTCATTCCCACCACAGAGAAGGAAGAATCCTTTTTCCTTCTCTGTGTTCCCACTGATAATTTAAAAAGTTGAAGTGTATAATAAACAGGAAAACAGCAGAAACTACTACAGAATACTCTTGTATCTGCTTGACGGTTCCATAAAATTACTTTTCTTCCAAGTCATTCAAACCATTTATCAATGAAAACTAAGAGGATTCTTTCAATTTTCAAAGATAATCCCACAATTTGAAAAAAATGCACTTTCACCCCTGACTAACAAAAGAATTTGAAAAAGCACAAAAAATCACCTCAACACTTCTTAACAATTAAAAAATACCAGCAGAAAATATTATGAGTCCTTAATAGCTTTGGGGAAAGCACAAATTTAATATTTATTTGTAGTTCAACTATTCATTGAAGACTCTGTATGCACTGTGAAAACATAACTTTTCTCTGAACTGAATCTCATTTCATCGTCACCGGTACTCTTCAAGAATCCTCAATGCCTTTGGAAATGAACTTGTATTTACTCATTCAATTATTGGTTGTGTCTGTATTGTAAATAATGTTATTTCAGTGACTTTTACTCCTCAGGACGCACTCATCCCACTCAACACACAGTAGAGGACTCTTATTTTTAGAAAATATATTTTCAATAATTGGTAGACTACCTATTTTGATATTTTGTCATATCTTGAAGGTTAATCACAAGAAACAGTCAATAGGGCTCATATACAGTCAATAAGATGATTTGATAGATGAGGGTTTGATTTTATTCAGAAATAGATAAAATTGATTTCAAATGGATATAGTAAGAAATTAACTAACGAGTATAAGAAAAATAATAGGAATATATTATGTTGTAAATCCATACTTTTTTCTACTGATTAAATAACACTATAAACAATCTTAAAACACTTTTAAAAGCACTTGATTAAAAACATTGACTCACTTCATAGTAACCTCATACTAGTAGCTTCATAGTAACTTGGAGTAAAATAGATTATTATTCTTATAATTATAAGAATATAATCTATATTTATTTTTTTGTAAATTAAATATTAATTTTTATGTGTAGAAATCTGTTTATTGAATTAAAATTTAATTCTGATTATTAGAATTATGTATTTTTTATGCTTATGTATATTATTTTATGCTTCAATTCAAGCCGTGAAGCAGAGTCAAACTGTCCAACTGCTCAGTTTGATGATGTCCAACATCAGGACGAAACGATTGTCACTGTGAAGTGAGTCAAGTTATGTACTAAAAAGTATTTTTAAAATGGTGTTATGAATGTACTTATTCATTGTAAACATAAAAATAATTATTCAATCAACAGAAAAAAAGAAATTCAACTTGATATAAATTGTGAATAATCTATTTCACATAAAACCACATAGGAGAGCAAACCTCTATAGTGGTGTATGAAAAGTCATCTTAATTATACAATCATTATCATTTGTATCAAATGAAAACAATGGAATAATATTAATGAGGTCATGATACCGTACCCTGTATAAAATACTGGTAGAATAAAATATCACCGAATTTCAGAGGCAATTTTCTCAAAAAACTCATTAACTTTATAAGGGAATATATTCATGATAATAGATTCAAGTTTGTTTTTGGAGAGTAGAATTTTTACTGGCAACGTTTCTTTATGCTTAAACACGATTTTCAATTTGGTTACGCTACCAATGTATCTATATTCATATATTATTTATCTATTTTTTATATTATTAGGAAATGGCGTGCAAATAAATATGGAATGATTTTTTTCAGATTGACATGCGACGATGAATTATATTTTTGAAAAGTAACTTTTTATTGGCCACGCTTTTTGTTGATGCCTTAACACGATTTCTAATGAGGCTACCCTATCACTGTTTCCCATGATATCTATATTCATATTATAGTATCTAAATTTTGTATTATTTTAAAATAAAGTATAAATAAATGGAATGATTTTTTTAAGATTAACATGCGACGATGAATTATTTATATTTTTGGAGAGTAATTTTCTACTGTCCATCCTTTTTGTTGATGCCTTAACATGATTTCTAACGAGGCTACCCTATCACTGTTTCCCATGATATATATATTTATGTTGTATTATCTATATTTTATGTTATTTAAAAATGGGGTGTAAGCCATTGATAATGCCAATTTGATAAAGCCATTGCCAATTGATATTGCGGTAAATAAATCCAATGAGATGAATTTCTGAATTTTTGGATCCATGACGAACTGCGAAGTTAACACTATTGTTTCCACACTAGAATTGACGACATGCAGTCAAATTTTACTGTAAATAACATAAATGTTACTCACTGGACTGAAGCGCTTTCAAGTTCCTTTGAACTCTTTTTCAACAGTCATTTGACTGTTGTCAACAGACTGTTGAAAAAGAGTTCAAAGGAACTTGAAAGCGCTTCAGTCCAGTGAGTAACATTTATGTTATTTACAGTAAAATTTGACTGCATGTCGTCAATTCTAGTGTGGAAACAGAGATGAATTTATTACGAAATTAAATTCAATTAATTTTTTTTAGTTTGACATGTGACGACGCAAAACTGCAACAGTTGGCGGTGGAGAACGCGGCACTGATACACGATCTGTACCCAGCTAACGACATGGAGGCGATGGAGGTGTTCGAGAAGCTGATCGCGCGTCTTCCCGCCTACGGAGTGTTCGAGTCCGGCGAGTTGGCAGCTTGGATGGTGCAGTCCTACTACGGCGCTATGTTCTCAATGCAGACTCGGCCCGAGTACCGTCGCAAGGGCTACGGCATTCACTTGGCCACCACGCTCACCAAGGTAGTCTGTGATCGAGGTTACATTCCGTTTGTTGTGATTCGGCCAGAGAACGATGCCTCGCTCAGTCTGTACGCGAAGCTCGGCTTCAAGAGACGCTATCAAACCGTGCGTGCCATCCTCAGACCACACGAGGCCATCATCTCACCCGACGACTAGACGCATTCCATTCATCTCACTCGAATCAATACTATCACCATCAAACTCACTCAACAAATTTATAATAATAGTTTAGTACGGTATTAATAAGATACTGCTGCCGCTTTTTCAATTACTACTATATTGAATTTTTCCTAAGCTATGCTGCGAATAAACTACTTATACTCACAATGATACAAAGTGCCGTACATTTCGCCATCACTTTTCAATACTATCATTATTAATACTTCAATTTGAAGCGTCTTAGAAGTTTATAGTCTTGAAGTCTCTAAATTTAGTCTTGGAGTAGATGTAGGAGACAACTTTCTCAGAAGAAAATCATGAAGTTTGAATTATGGATGTTATGAATAAATAACATTCAAATGACAAATATTACACAGTTCGTACATTTTGCCATTATATTTCCAATACTATCATAATTAAAATTTTCCAAATTAGAATTTATTTCCATAAAAAATGCTCTGAAGATACAAACTAAAATATTCTAAAAAAACAAGCGAATAAAAGTATATTAATTCTTTTTTATAAACCATTCATATAGATATTTCATTTAGAAGACCAATTTTTTAAAACTAATCATAAAGTTTGAATTTTGAATTTTATTTCTTGGATGAGGTAATTTTAGAATCATTGATTTAATAAGCATATTTATAAGATATCATAAGATTTATAAGAGAAGTGAAAAGACTAATAATTAAGGCAAAGAATGAACAATGGGAGAGGAGATGTTCGGAGTTTGACAGATATATAGGCTCAACAAAATCAAGAGAAGCATGGAAGATGCTGAAGGGATTAAGAACAAATAAACAGGAAAGGAGTGTATTGAACTTCATAGATGAAGATAAATGGAAACAACACTATTTTGAGTTGCTTAATGAGAAGAGACCAGAATTTTTGACAGTTGATGCAACACCAAATGATTTAGAATATGATGAAGATGATGAAATATCTGTGGAGGAGGTACGAGCAGTGGTTTCAGATTTAAAAATTAATAAAGCAGCTGGTCCCCACGGAGTACCAAATGAACTAATAAAGCATGGTACGGAGAAACTTTGGAAATTGCTAGCGTACATATTCACATTGTTCTTGCAAGGTCATGACCTACCACCTGAATGGACTAAGTCTCACATAAGTAATCTGTATAAAAAAGGAGACCGACAAAACTGCCATAATTATAGGGGGCTTAGTGTGACTAACTCACTGTCTAGAGTCTACGGAAAAATTCTAAAAAGGAAAATTGAGAAAGAGATCACTGATGTGGAGGAGCAGAACGGCTTCAGAGCAGGAAGATCTTGTGTAGATAGCATTTTTTCTTTGAAGCAGGTGACTGATAAAAGGCTGGCTCATAATCAGACAACTCACATTGTTTTTGTTGATCTCACAAAAGCGTATGATAGTGTACCTCTCTCAAAGTTATGGTTGGCTATGGAGAATCAGGGGGTAGGTAAGAAATATGTGTATGCTGTTCAGCAATTATACAAAGATATGACTGCTAACATTAAAGTGAGTGGAAAAATCACAGCTGACATACCAATAAGTAAAGGGCTAAAGCAGGGATGTTGTATTGCTCCTACATTGTTTAAAATTTATTTGAATGAAGCACTGAAAAGTTGGAGAAGAAAATGTTGTAGTATGGGTGTTCTTGTTGGGGATCACAGATTGTATACATTACATTTTGCTGATGATCAAGCTATAATAGCCGAAGATGAACAAGATATTGATTATATGCTTCGGAAGCTGGATGAAGAGTATACGGCTTGGGGTCTATCTATAAGCACTATGAAGACAGAATACCTGGTGGTTGGAGGGGAGGCAAATGATTTGAAACTTGGAACGGGAGTGATTAGAGCTACAAATCGATTCAAATATCTCGGAGTGGTGTTGTCATCAAGTGGAGGAAGTGGAGAGGAAATAAATTCAAGAATTGGGCAAGCAAGGTCTGCAATAAAGCAATTGAACGGGGTTCTATGGAATAAGCAAATAACAAAGAAAAATAAAATTAGAATATACAAGACTATAGTTGAAACCATTGGCACCTATGGTGCAGAAACCTGGGAAATTCATAAGAGGCATGAATCAAAGATAAGGGCTCTGGAGATGGACTATTGGAGACGGTGTTGTGGGTATACCAGAATGGACAAAGTGAGAAATGATGATATTCGGAGAGAAATGAGTGTGAGTGTGAGTATTTCTGATGTGATAGAAATGAAAAGTTTAAATTGGTATGGGCATGTAAGGAGGATGCCTCCTGAGCGATGGCCGAGAATGTTATGTGATTGGACTCCTGAAGTGAACCGGAAGAGAGGAAGACCTAAGCACTCTTGGAGGAATGGTATAGAGGTAGCAATGCGGGCAAGAGGGTTGACGGAAGAGGATTGCTTTGACAGACAGAGGTGGAGGCGATTAGGATGCGAGAGACGGCAACAGCTGTAGACAAAACTCGCAATATATATATATATAAGATATCATCATCAATTCTGTCTGATCTGATTGATTGTGTTATTTATTGGAGTTGCAAGTATAGGATTGGGAAAGTGTTGATTAGTGTGTAGTGGGGGAATATTTTTCATGCAGGTAGCATGATTCAATAAAAATTAATAATTTTTCATTTGCTTCATTATAACTTACATGCTGGTTCGTCACCTATATGAAATACTGCAGAAGGTTCACAGCAAGGTAAAGCTGATAATGTATTCGCTGTACTAGCTAAGTATTCGCTGATAACTAAAGCAGTACGGTACAGTACTTCAATTTCTCAACTTTATGGAACTTTATTTCTCTAGACAAGTAATCATTCAAAAATCAGTCATTAACTGTTCATAAATATATGATTCATCTCGACTTGAAAATAATAAGAAAATGTATTGATCAGTTTTTATTCCCCAGAGAATGCAAAGAATATGCGCTATCTAAATATTGTAACAGGAAATAGGATTCATCTCCAAACATCTATTGCAATTTTTCATCAATTAGGCTACTGTATGACTAGAGTCTAATTTTTCACATTTTTATCAGTTGTCCATCCATCATGCAACTAAACCTGAGAGATAATATTCATTTTAGTATCAGCAATAATTTTAGATTATTTATTCGAACATTCCAGTTTTTAATTATTCAATTCCAGAAGTCGAACTTCAAAGTAATAATGGTGATATTATTGAAGGTGGATGTTATCATTGTGAGAATTCTAAAGAATGGCACAGGAAACATAATATAATTATATTTTTAATTTATTGTAAGGAAAAGTAATTTTAAAAATAATGAACGAATTTAGTCTCAAGTTTCAGTCAACATTAATAATTGATAATATATTATTATTATAACATTTGAGATTTCAACTTAGATACTCTGTTGAATTAATCCATTAAGATACTGATGTAACAAAATAGCTATACATTTATGTAGTATATGTATGATAATAATATATTTTTTGAAAGATCACATTTAGGTGGGGCAAGGAATTTGATCTGGCAATTTGAATCTGTGATACTGATCTAATAAAGTTCAGGGTTAATTAGTACCAAATAATTGTAATAAATGGAATAAGGCATGATTATTTTGTGAGACACAATTATGATGCGTCTCAGTGAGACACCTTCAACTTCATTGAATTATTATTTGTTAATGTTAATTGATTGTTATTACCTTCAAATTCAACATGAAAAACGGTATAAGCTATAATCGATAGAGAGGCTTGTTGAAACTTGCTCAAGATGTAAAAAATATCTTCCCACTAATTTTATCACATTGGAGCTTTAAAAAGGAGAAATTTCTTAGTAGACCTGATTGATTCATTTCATAATCATCAATGAGTACAGTAAGTTCTAGATAATTCTAGAAAAGCTGTGTCAAGATTTATAGCTCACAATTTCTTACTTTGACACTTGTATATGTGTATATTATTGGGCAATATGAGAAAAGACAAAGAACAAAATTTTCGAGAATAGAATATGCAAGAGAATATAAATTGCTTCACAAGAGGCATCAAGCTAGTTATCACATAATACTGTAATAAATTGCAGAATAATATGTTGCCTTTATTCAAATAACTATATTTTAATTAAATTGATGAGATTCGACAATATTAATAAATAGGTTGATAGGTACGAGATAATATGGTAGTATAGAAATTAATTATTATTTCCTTCATACCCGTGATTATATTTAGCCTATTATTGAGTAAGCCTATTCAATTTACTGTCCTTATTCAAGTTTCAACAAACTGCTATCTATAAACGCTCTTTGTCAGGAGCTAAAAATTTCTCAAGCAGGATGTAAGATGCGATTTTAATGAATCGGCAGGAATCTGTCCATTTCATTGCAACTACCGTACCAAACAAAAATGGTACGCACCACATCATATCTTTAATCTCATATTTTGCTGAGTTATAATGACATCTGATTACGTGTGAAATCCTACTGAATATTTGTACAGTATTGTTAAGTCATTTGGAAGGTATTGTACGTGATATAAGAAAACACAATACCATTTCCCGAAAAATTCTAATTATAAAAAAATTGAATTAGATATCATAATGAATAATGATGATCTAACATTTTAGCCAGAAAATATAATTATTATATATAATAAATTGTATATAATCAGACAAAGTTTGTATTATGTAATGTGTGCTGTATGTTTGTAAGTGTTTATGTCTAGTTATATTTAGGAAAATGACAGACAAATCCTTGCCCCAGCTAGAGTGTAAAAATATGTTATACTGGATGGAGTGTAAATGTGAGATTTGTTATGTATAAGAGAGCACATATTTGGATGTGAACATACTATAATATATAATGGTTTTAGAAAATCAGCTTGATCATAGAAATAAGTGAATGAATCGTGACAATGATTATTTTTTATAATAATTGAGATGAAGAGAAAAAACGAAGACATAACAAATTACACAGAAATGGAAAATGAGCTCACACATGAATGAAATCCAAAGGAGTGATAGCATCGAGAAAATTTTAATTGAATCCAGAATTAGCTCAGGCCTGAACTTATGACACAAAAGTTTATTTCATGAACTTTATGGAATACTCTTATGTTTGTTTATTTTGCTAACAAAATTTGATTTCCTATTTTCAGCCTGATACCAGTACCTGCAGGAACCACTGAAAACTAGAGATAATAGGTATAAAGTCAGCTCTTAAATACTCATAAAATACCTTATTGAAAACATAACAATTTTAAAAACCAGTTCTATTACTGGATTTAAAAAAAAACTTTACTTATGAGTGTACGACGAGATCTGTATATAACACGAAGAATATTGTTATTGAGTTTGAGAATGAAACTTCCAGGAAGTTTTGAAGATAAGTTTAATTTATCATTAGTTACCATACTAGTTTTGTTGTTTTTTTGTAAGTTATTTTCTTTGTAGCTTCAAAAGCATAAATATATTGTCCAAATAAGAGATTGAGAAAATAATTGAAAATTCAAGATTATTTTTGTTATAAGGATTAGAAAATAGATTTATGTGAAATGTAATGTACTCTTAATACTGAATTATTGATCTCGTAAAGTGATATTTGTTGAGGCTTCCTGTTCCTGCAAATGATAAAATGAAAATACTAGTCATTTTTGACATATTTATTGTATTGTTAATATTATTGTTTATCCCAATAAGTTGAAAATAATTATTAATCTTGCCACAAGACACGTAACTTAATATGAACAGAAATCTTTTTGTTAAACTTGTGTTGATCATGACAAAAAAGTCAAATAATGACTATATTTTTTTAAATACAATCAATTCCAGATTTTGTCATTGATTGTCAGACGTTAAACTTGTGTTGATGATGACAAAAAAGTCCAATAATGACGGTATATTATTTTAAATACAATCGTTTCATAATTTCTATACGTTGTCATTGTTACATATAATAGCATAGCCTCCTCTAATACATGTATTAGAGGAGGCTATGATAATAGACATGGATCTGAGCGAAAGTTCCTTTTACACACTCACAACTTTATAACATTGTGACAAATATGACCATGAGATGATTTTACTCGTAAAATTAAACCTATAAAAAGGTATTGCAAAATTTACCTATATATACCCGTGAGTTAAACATCATTTGATTCCTTTCCAATATATGAGATTTTCCTTTCAAATTTCTGGATGATGTGATTCACTCATTGGAGCATTTCTATATAATGACATCTAGTTTTATGAACATGAACAACTGAAGCGACTAAAGAATGATTGAAGTTTCTGTAGATAAAATTGTCACATACATATTATAATACTGTAAATTTTTCTCATAGAAAAGTGCTTCCACTTCCTTCCTTATAAATACACTGTAGTTTGAATGTACCAATACCGAGCATGTGGAAAATCGTGTTGTGAAGGCTATTTCTGGATGACATTGTACCATATTTTATTGTATGATGCTGGCATTTGTGATAATTACGGTACTAACTTATATAATGGTATAGATGCTAATATTTTATCAATAATTAAAATCGAAAATGGTAAATAATTATGATGTTAAGAAATAATGTGAAATGTTATATCATCATATCTGAGCTGTTAATATTGAGATCGATATAGTATAATTCTGCAGGAGTTGTTGAAAGCTCTAAAATAGGCTCATTCATTTCTAGTGATGAGAAACTTCTAATCCCTTCCAATCACTGGAATTTAAAGTACCTACCTAATGAAATACAAATAAAAGGATTTGATGGATGATTATTATTGAAGTTTGCTTTAAAAGGACGTTCTATATTCAGATAGAGGAGTAAAAGAACTATCATCAGAAACACAAAAAGAATACTTTGGAATAGCCTACTTAATGGAAATTGCAAGAGTACAGTTCAAGCGTTCAATATTGAAATCTATGATATTATAAGAGCTCCTTAAAAAATTTGTCTCTTTGGAACTCAATTCATGATTTTATCCAGAATAAAATGTCTAATTAATTATCTAAGAAGCCGTGTGAGTGGATTGGATTTTTTAGGATAATATATTATGTGGTTTAATTATTAAATAGTTTTCAATGAAAGTATCATCTTTTGAAAATGAGTATTTTTTTCAAAAGGAAAACAATAGCGCCTTATAAATATTATGAGGAATTTAAAAATCAAGTTTGAGTTTTAAGTTGAAATCATGTATCAAAATTGTATTGACCATTTCATGATGTAAATGTGCAGAATACTAAGGAGATTTTAAAAAGGTTACTTTACCTCATTAATTATCACTGAAAAGCACCACTTTCAATTTCTCTATTTGTTGGAGAAAACACATTTTCATTTTGACGTGAATTTGAAGGGAGCAAGGAAATAGAAAGATCAAAGATATACTTCAATACAGTATAATGTTTTTTTTTTCAATTCTTATTATTTTGAGGGAATCAGATCCGAACATCGACTTCTTATAGCAGCACATGAAGGGCTAAGGTACAATTTCCTTGACGGGCAGCCTTTTTACTATAAATTGAGGGAACTCAAAGAAACTCAATGAGCTCCTAATTGAACAGAAAAAAATAATTTTTGAGAAGTTAAAAAGTAATCGTAGAATATTTCAACTTAATGCACTTTGAGGTGCAAAGTTTCAAATCTTTCAGAATTAATTTTGGAGTTATAAATAGCTTCTGCGATTTACTATTGCACTAGCTATTGAGAAAATATTAAAGACTGCAAAGCTTTGATTTCACCAAGTTCGAATATAAAACTTTGAAAGATCTTGTAAATTCTGCTAATGCACATTTTATCTCTTATGAAACTCATTACTATAAAAAACGGATCGTTTAATTTGGTTGTAATGTTGATTGAAATGTTAGAAGAAATTAATCTTTGTAATACAAAGTAAAATGGAATGTGTACCACTGCCTCAATTTGAGAGGAAATAAAATGCCTTCATTTGAAATTGTCATTCTTTTTCAATCCAGTCCTATATAGTAATATAAATTTGTTGATAGTTCAGTCTGCTCTTTATGAGGAAGGTTTTGGTTACATTAGAAATTTTTATTTTTATTATAAATGGTTTAATTCTACTTCTCAATTGGATATAGGAAAAATAGCACGCCTCTCAACAAATAAAAATGCAATGATATTTGACTGACTTCGAAAATTTTGAAAATTAGTGAAGACAAATTTAATGGACCTTAGGTAAGTTATCAACCTTTGAAGATAAATGGTGAACCGCAGTTGTAATCATACTAACGCTAAATTATTTTAATTTCATGGATGATATATTAGATTTAAAATAAGTAGAACACCAGGTGTGGAACCAGCATTGGTTTATTGGCATAAAAATCTAGAGAGCAGCCATAGATACAATTTAGGTATGTATCAAAAATTGAAAAATATATACAACTACTGTAATACTTGATACAGTGAATTTGAATTTAGACAAACTTTCTCTGAAAATAGTCAACGCTTAATGGCTCAAAATTTAGAACCAACTAATGTTATTTAAAATATGACATTGAATATACAGATTGAATATACTGATAATATACAGATTGTTATCCCATTTACATTTTTCAGTCATTTTGAATTCGTTACAATGACAAATCCTTTTCTTGTACCTCTAAGAGTGCTCGCTGTATCCTAAGTTTTAACGTTGTCTTCAACTGAGGTGTGTTTATACTCCTCAGAGCTGCAGCAACAAAATCCCCAAAAATTTGATCATCATCTCTGGCTTGTAGTATCTGCAATGCAGTATCCAAAGCTGTGTCATCTTTATGAGTGGTATTATTTCGTTTTGGAACGAATGAGGGAGGGACTGGGTGATCCTGAGCATTGACCTGGATTTCAAGGATATCAAGTAGAGAGTCTCCATCTTGATTTTCTGCATCCTGCAATCATATAGCCTATATTATTTTTAGCAAAATTTTCATTTTTCTCAAGGCTGTTATGAACAACATACAATATAGAAGAGGATGAGGATGAAAATGTAAAATATCATAATCGAATAAATCTAATATCAAGTTGCTATTTTATTAGATTGCTAGTATAATTATGCCTCCGTTTAAATAGATTCACAAAAAACTTCTGAATATAAATGGATATTCTTTACTCGTGTAAATCAACACAGTAAAGCTGAGAAAATAGAAATATTCACTTAATACACCAATAATTTCAATAAACATTCAATTTATTCCCTATATAAATCAGAGGTAAGTGCTCCCTGATATTCTAAAAAATATTTTCTAAGAAGAATGAGTTTGCAAGTCATATCTACGACATGTCTGCGTATATGCTTCGGGAAGTGGTTGATTCTATTTCAGAACCCCTGGCTGCAGCTGTCAATGACTGCCTGAGAACTGGTGTTTTTCCGGGTTTCCTGAAGACCTCAAAAACCGTTCCTGTCTACAAGAAGGGGGACCACCAGAGCCTTAACAGCTACCGGCCGATTTCAATGACCCCAGTGTTTGGAAAGGTGATAGAAGCAGTTATCAAACCTCAACTTGAGAACTTCTTTGAGAGAAACAACCTTCTTTCAAGTATGCAGTTCGGTTTTCGAAGAGGGAGGTCTACTGTAGTGGATGCAGTAAATAAAGTGGGTGAGCGCGGATTGTCTGGTGTTTGAGGATGGAGAGTCCCTGGAGCTGACGCTGTGCGACCTGAGCAGGGCTTTCGACTGCGTTGACCATTGCATCCTGATTGAGAAACATGCGCTACTATGGTGTTGTGGACTCTGCACTTTCCGTTCTGGAATCCTATCTGGCTGGGAGGCAGCAGGTGGTTTCTCTGGATGGAGCTTCTTCCTGTCCACTTCCAGTGAGCTATGGTGTGCCGGCCACAAGGATCGATACTTGGGCCAATCCTGTTTATTATAATGATAAACGACCTGGACAGTGATGGTTCAACTCTCTTGTTTGCGGATGATACATCATTGATGTCATCTGGTCGTGACCTTCAGTGGGTATTAGAGATGTCAGCCAAACATCTGCAGTCTTCAACTTTATGGTTCCTGGCAAACCACATCCAGTTGAATGCAGACAAAACCCAGCATATCATCTGCAGTCTGTCAAGAAACCTGCCTGGTGATCAAGACCCTGTTAAGCTGCTGGGGTTTGTCTTGGATAGTAAACTCAACTGGGCCAGCCATATTCAGCAGGTGACCACAAGACTGTCCAGAATCTGCTTCCTGCTGCTGAAGCTGAGGGGACATGTGACTGAGGCCTATCTAGCTGGTCATGGTGTATCACGCGCTCTTCCACTGTCACGTTTCCTACGGCCTACTCATGTGGGGTCATTCAGCTAAGGTTGTGGAGGTGCTGAAGCTGCAAAAACGGGCTGTCCGAATCATCACAGCAAGCAAATACCGTGCTCATTGCAAGCCCCTTTTTGTCAGAATTGGTATTCTGACAGTGATCAGCCACTTCCTACTTCTCTGTCTGATGTGTACGTCAAGAAGAACCAGCAGAACCTGTTGACTCAGACTGAGGTACATCAATATAACACCAGACATCAAGAGCTGATTGATATTCCCAGGGTTTGCCTCCATAGATCACAGGTATGCTTCAGGAGTTCAGCGCTGCAATACTTCAATAGGCTGCCTGCAGGAGTGAAACAGTTGGACCCAAGAGCTTTTGAGAGAGTTGTGTCCAAGCACTTGAAGACCAAGGCGTATTACAGTGTTCATGAGTATATGAGTGATGATTTGTCTGAAATGTCATCTTGCTGAACGTGCCTTCTGTGTGTTTTTGATTTTATGTGTTTGACGCCATCGATCCCGTATTACGGGTAAAGGATGCAGATTTAGGTATAAAGGTAAAGTTTTGGTATGTTCTATTGAAAGATAAAGTTGATGTCAATCTGTCATTGTGCACAAGATTATTGTGAACTACAATCATCTCAGCACACCATATATATCATAAGGTGCGTAAAGACTTGTGCGCCGCTCACCAGGAACAAACCGTGATCGTAAGATGAGGCGCGCGCTCCGCTCACGCACACCATACAAACTTGGCGAAATCATTGAGTGACGCAGCGCGTAAGTCTGTAGGCTATACCAGAGACAATTGGAATACTAATAGAATAATTAGAATACTAATAGATCCAATTGTCTCTGGCTATACTACCTTTACATTACAGGAACTATCATCTGCATTCTCTGTTGAGACAGTCTCAAGCCTGAAGAGAGAAGAATGCAGAGGATACTTCAAAAAATGTGATTAAATTGAGAGTAAATAGTTCAGTTATCCCTGAAGCCCGAAGGTAAGCTGAATCTGTCTGTGTAGTAGTCTACTATATTAATTGCGTACCGGTACCGTGCGTAGGATTAGGCTGTATCTGATTGAGATAGTTTAGTATCTATGCTCAAAATCCTATGATTTTATGTGCAACCAATTTTGAGATGTTCTAATCCATAACTTCAAACTTTAGGCGCCCATATCTCACAAACTAATGACCAAAACATTATTTTACTGGAATTCATTTCATTTTAGCTTGATAGTATGCAAATCGAAAAACTTAGAAAAGTGTCACCAGTAAAAAGTTCCAAAATAATAATTATACAGAGTTGGTGAAAATTATGGAAACGGTTTTTGGACGTACAGTGACTCTTTATTATAGTCACTGCATTTGGACGTAGATTGTGGCGATATCTCTGAGGAATCTATGACACTCGATGGCGAGACCTCTAGCGCTTCTAGCGCAGGAATTACGTGGCTCGAAACTTGAGCTAGAGTGCTAGAGAAACTTGGCCGTACTGCGAAAATCGTAACATTCCCTATATCCCATTGATAGGGTATTAACTATCCCATAGATAGAATACTTGCGTACGGTAATGCTTTCTCTGTGATAGTAGCCTGTACTGCATAATATAGCCTACGTTTACTATGCCATTATGTCTTTTTGGTGAAGGGGGTGATATATCCCCATTATCCCCCCTGGGTTCGCCTGGGTAACTATATTATGGTTACATCACATAATATAGGCTTCTTGAATAAAACAGGGAAGGGGAAATTATTTTTCTTGCAACTTACCAAATTATTAATTGACGTCTCATCAAATCTGGTAGATGGAATCATAAAGCTGAGGGCTTCAAAGAACTGCCATCCACTTTTGATACTATCGTCATTTTCATTTCGTCTCTTCCTCTTTCGCAACTTCCTCAGCTCCGAATTTAGTTGAGTCCTCAAATTATGCAGTTTCCTAGTTACTTCCGTGCATTCAGCATTGAACTCATCAGCTAGAGTAGCAATTGCACGGCGTTTTTTATTCCTGTCTTTGTAATGTTCGTGATTCACGTCCCATAATTCAGGAATACTTTCAATACGATAAATTAAACGTTCTGTTTCTTCTTTTGACCAATGACGGTTAGAAGTCATTTCGCACTAGCACCTACCAATGTAAACCCACTAACGTTGCTCTAGCACCAGCTCTATCAACTTCATAACCTTGAACCATGTCCATGAAGAAACTCTTTTGTTCCTAGACCTGAGATTGATTGCTGAGAGCCATGAGAACCTAGACTAGACTAGACACTAGACGTCCCAGTCAAATTACAAATCTTTCACACGAAATGGACAGTGGAGCTCTCTAGTCTCTAGCCAAGGTTTGTAGAGAGGTTTGCTATCTACAAACTTTGCTCTCTAGCTCTAGCAAGAACGCTGAAGAGAGATCTGCCGATCTAGCTCTCTAGCTGCAGATCTAGGAAGTAAAGCAACCAGGGGGCTGTCATTGATGCAGTGGAACAATCCTATCTTCCCTATGTTAAAGACGAGTGAAGGCTGTGTCTCGATCTCATTGGCCGAATTCACTTGGACTGAATTGTAGCTGAGTTCTCATTGGCCGAATACACTCTGGACCGAGTTTCAGCGCTTTATTTGAATTCAGAGCCATTATGTTAAATTTAATTTTCATGAAGAGTTTTAAAAGTTTATGGTATCTTTTGCGGTATAAATCAAAACTGTTGAGAAAATATAGTTAATATTTACGACAAAATACAACATTTTGTCGGATCTTGTGTTTTTAGGTTGATTTGAGTAGAAGTTATGTGAATGTTTTCAAATACAGCGCCAAAATTAGGTCCAATAATAATGGCCGAAATCTAACTCCTCTGATTTCTTTTACTTCCTCTCCCTTATAAATTAAGGTTAAGTTCGTTTTCGTAGCTCCATTCAAGTGGCAAAGACAGGGACCTGACATCTCAGTGAAAACCAGAAGGCATTGGATTTTGACGGACTTTTACGTTGTATTTGAAGAATCGTAAATTGATCGTCAGTCGTCAGTCCCAGTTCAAGTCGATTTACCGTAAAGATATTACTGATATTGAAGAATAAAAAGTTTGATACACGCGTAACGAAACAAGTTAACCATTATTAGTGAATTAGTGAATAAACCATTCTAACCTGTACTAGAGAATCAAACCTTTTCTACTCAAACCAACCCTGAAAAACAAAGAATCCTAGAAAATTTCATATTTTATTATTTTTATCAATCGATATTCTGATGTTCTCAACAGTTTTGATTTATACCAAATACGAAGGCATAAACTTTTAATCAAGTCTTACTGAAAAAAATATCTATAAGCTCTGAATTTAAAATAATATTGTTCCGGAAACTAGAAACTTGAACTAGAGTTCATTTAACATGGGAAGATACAATATTTCAAGTACGGTAGACAGCTATCTGTTATTAGAAGACAATGCCTTAATAGAATCAACCAGAATGTTGTCCACATTTTACTCTATAAGAAGTGTTTCATTAAGGATCGTCAGTCGTCAGTCCCAGACCCAGTCGTCACCGTAGTAACTGTAATGTATAAAAATTTTAGGTACAAAACATGATGGCAAACATCATTGAGATTGATGAAGAACTTTAGTAATAAGTACTGAAAGGCAAACTTTTCATTGGTGCTGTTTTATCTGTCGAAATTCGTTACGTTGTCCTAGAAAAGGTGAGTTATTTCAAGGATAAACACCGTGTTTTTCATTTTGTAAATGAAGGTATTGATTGTTAAATCTTACAAATCTGCAAGATAATATCTAAAAGTGAATTGAGTTTAATATTGCAGTTCCTGTAACTTAATAAGTCGAATTAAGTTCATTGATCAATGAATTTTGTACAATAGTTCATTTCAAAGATGAAAAGAATAAGAACAAAGTTAAGTGGGAAGGTATCGAAGCCTATCTGTTATTAGAATCTTTTGTTAATAGAATCACCCTAAAATGTTGTCCAAATTTTTATTATAAAGAGTGTGTCATTAACTACAGCAAAAAAGTTTAGGAAGAAATAGTAGTAATGTATATGTAGGCTTACCATATTTTTCTGACCTCAATCCCGGCAATTTTCCTTATGAGACACCCAGATCAAGGGGGTCATTGATAGTTGAAGGACTCTAAATTTTTACTGACATTTTTAATGATAGGCCAGGAAATAATAATGAATATTATTCCTTATTTTATTTATGGAAAAATACTTTAAACAAAATTTTTATGATAAACTTCAAGTAAACTTGACACTGAGAAAAATTGTTTCTCAAAATTCTTACTTGTCAATATAATTATGCTAATTGAAGAAGGCTTTGATTAATATTAATGCAATCATTCAAATTTATAAGTTGTTTTTGACTTGAAATTGTTTTCTTCTATCTGTCATCTATGGCATTGAATACGTTCATTAAGAATCACTTATACAAATTTATCTCTGAGAATGAGATAAATTCATCTCTGATTATAAGAAATTTACTCTATTGTTTATGGGCGTAGCTTGGGTCATGAATTTGGGGCACAAATCAACAATTAGGGTAATATGAGCCCTCAAAGCATACCACAAAATGGTACTGTACCAGTATTAGTCTACTCAATTTAGTAAAGCCCAGAAGCATTTTGTGTTGGCCTATATTTTAAACAATTAGAGTATATCAATACTAGCTGTCCCGGCGAACTATTAATCCCCATTACTGTTCCCCCAGAAATGGTAAGCCTATGTATACATCCCCAAATTTAGGTCCCCCCCTTCATTCCTGGCAATAGTTCATGTCAACCCCTCTTTTACCAAATGTCACCCCTCTTCCCAATTGGTGCCCTGTCGTTTCGTTACGTTGTGTCCAAAACACGAAGTAAAAATATATCCACTTGCTTTATATGATGGAAAATTAAAATATGTGCAATATACAAATTTTTGCAAGATAAGCGAATTGAGTTTCCCCACTGCAGTTCCGAATCGAACCCGACAATAATGCGTTGATCAATGAGATTTGTCCAATAGACCACCGAGGTAGTCTTCTCTTGAAAAGACCTATATTGCAGCTTCTTCAACTATACATCGATTTTATAGAAGCATTATTGTTTCGAAGATCAGAACAATGTTTGATAGGTTGCAGTCATTAATTACTCATTATCTATAAGGTTAATAAAGAGAGTTGGTGTCTGTACGCTCGCTTATAAATCATCGATACCTAGCTGAACCGATTTAGATGATTTTGGATTCGTTTGAATTTCTTACACCTGGTTAACATAATATGTATTAAAATATAAGAAAATCCCTTTTAATTAATAAATAGTTATTACATTAATGACATAACCTATGATTATTTCATTTCTAGAATGATACGTTCAAAATTTTTATGATAGGCCTACAATTACTTGACAAAGCATTGTTTCAATCGCAATGTTTGTTGTTAATATAATTATGCAAGCATATCCTAGTACGTGGATCAGTAGTATAATAGTTAATTTATAAGTTGCCTATGGGTTCAAACATCTACTATCTGTCATCTATGGCATGTTGAATATTCATTATATTATACAATTATTTACTCTTACGCTACGCTACAATTCATCAATTATTATTAAGAATGAGTTATCGTTCGTATTATGGGTCATTTTATATTGTTTCTAATAATAAAATTGAAGAACAGGAATAAAAAATGGTAAATTTAAATAAAAAAATTAAAAAGAAAATCATTTTGTGTATGGCCTAAACAGAAACAATTAGAATAGGACTGATAAAAATTGAAGAACGGAATAAAATTAAAAAAAAAAAATAAAAAAAAATAAATTTAAATGAAATGTCAAAATAAATAAATATGAAAAATTCTTTTAATTAGAATAGGACTGATAAAAAATTGAAGAACGAAATAACCCTTCCAAAAATACAAATTAAAAATATCTATAAAAATGATGGAAAATTAAAAAGAAATAAATGAATACAAATTTTAAATATAAAAATAATTGGTGGGATCGAACCCGACATTTGATGGAAAGAGGGGTTGACATGAAGAGGATACCGAGGTGACATTCTCTTGAGGGAATGGAGCTTCTTCAACTATGACATTTGTTTTATGAAGCATTATTGTTTGACTGGAATGGATGTCATGTTTGATAGGTTAGGTCATTAATGTATTAATTATAAATGGATTTTCTTATATTTTAATACATATTATGTTAACCAGTGCTTTAAAAATTCAAACGAATCCAAAATCATCTAAATCGGTTCAGCCGTTCTCCAGTTATAAGCGAGCGTACAGACACCAACTCTCTTTTATTAATATAGATATACCATATATTTATTCTATTTAGCAGATCTCAGAATGTTTCTACAAAATTTTAGGGGGCTCGTGACCCCCCAGCGATCCGCCTATGCTGTCGTATAATAACAATTTTTTGGCAGGCTGCTACGCGCCTGCTCTTGTAACTAGCGAGTTTAGGTTTGTTTCCACTCACTATTCTCTCCAGACTTCCCTTCAGAAATGGTTTTGATCAATAACTTACCATTTAGATCTCTGATATTTCAACAAACATGTTTATTATTTGATGGAACTTTTCATATCTCTGTTACTCGTAATTAAAATAGTCATAATTATTATGTGTGATGTGATCTTGATAAGCCATCATTATCTAGATTTCTGAAGGTTTAACAAAAATTAGAATTAATCATTTGTTTCCAGGTGGACGTTCAATACAATCACAATACAATTTGTAATTAGAGAATGTTTAAAACATTATCAATGCAAGGAATTTAATTCTGATCGAGGTTTGAAATGAGCTCAAAATCCTCAGACACTAAGAAAAATCAAGGGCGGAAGGAACGAAAAACTCAGAAAACGTTCATTTGCACTCAGTGTGATTTCAAAAGTCCTTTCCATTCGCATCTGAAAGCACATCTGAAAACGCACTCAAGTGAAAAGCCATCAAAGTGTCCATTTTGTTTCTGTAAATGCCAATTGTCTGGCATAATAGTAAGACATCATAGGCCTAGTACACATCCTGGAAAGGCTCTGTTGTTGTACAGGTGTGTTTAGGAACTTGAGATTTCACTCAAGATTGCCACAGTCAAGATAAACGTCAAATTGAATACAGATACTTTACGTTCCACGATTTGATTGGACAATAATTCCATCTATTGGTCGACATATAATAATTTTTCAAAAGAATTCAAGCAATTATCAAGATTGAGACGGAACGTGTTAAAAAATCGTAAAGTCGTATCCAAGTATCGTTATAGTGTATGAAAGTGTGATTTCGAATGAAGGATTTTCTACTCTGATGAGCTGGAGATTCTGAAGATTTTGATCGATATCAACCACAATATTTGAGGAGATGATTTGAAGAATACCAAACTTGTGAGTACAGTATGTAGAGCATTCTTAAAGTATATGCAATATTACTGTATTTGTTTTTTAAATACCTGTAATATGTGAAACTTAATATTGTGACTGTGCTCCAACTAGAATAATTAATTGTTATTTTTTGAAGCCTTCTGTATTCATATTAAAAACAATTTTTGTTAATTAGATTTCTGAATTCTTAGTTCAGAACTCATTTTTAGACTATGGTATATAAAAATAATCACATTTCATCAAGTATTAAATACTATTTGTGCAATAATTCGAGTAATTTAATGTGTTGACTTACTTTATCAAGTAAATCCAGTTTTGTGGTATTTTGCGTATCCATTTTTCATGAATTATGTTATAACTCATTTATAATTTGAATAAAATTCATGATCGAGAAGTGGAATTTTTAGTAGATGTTAGGGAAGTACGATTTTTTCAACCAGATAAAATTAGTAAATCAATCAATCAATCAAATTCTTTATTCAAAACATGCATCAAAATGTACATGAATGGGTCTGCATAATTATATAAAAAAAAAAATACAAACAAAGATAAGTTAAATTAATCTCAATATGCTATAGTAAATCTTAGTATATCCTATTTTGATGTATTTAGGTGATAAATGGATAAACTCAATAATGGATATAATAATATGCTTTTCAGACTTCTGTGGGATTGTGACTTCTGAGTTCTACCGTCTGCTGTACGATATTTTTCTGTGAAGGGTTTTGAAAGAACTAGACAGTGAAGAGTAATTTGTCCCTAAAAATGGAAATCGATGAATTCGAAACAAATTTGGTAAGTTTACGGTATTTCGTAAATTGAAATTTTTGCATTTGGAAATGTAGAATAACGGAAATGAAGATAGCTGAAAAACACCAGGGGGTTCTCTAGTAAACTTGACTAAAATCTCTCATAGTAAAGCAGTCTGCATGAAATGATTTCTGAAATGCATCACTTTTGCTTCTGAGCTTCGTATGATACATTGATTTTTCAAGTATCTTTCGTTTTTTACCACATTTGTTGAAAGTTTTTACAATAGATAATAATAAATATGCGCTTTGCATTGCGAGCATAGACAATGGGTAGAAAGCTCAGTAGGTGACTATGAGCTTTGGAACTTGAGTTTGTTTTTTGTGTATAGGAATAAAAATATTCTTATAAATTCTAATAGGAATAAGAATAAACTTGACATATAGTCAAATATGTAGGACTGATTGATTCATCATTAATTTGTAAAATGTTTCAAAATTTTCAAATCTATAAGGATTAGCTCCAATCATCTCAAAATTAGGTTCTCCAAATAGGCCTATTAATTAGACTATTCAGCAAAGCTTAAATATCTTCAATCACTGATAATCCGAGTTTGAGTTTAATGGTAAAAAATTAAGGATTTCTTAGTAAGAAATTCAAGTTTCATATTCGTTTTTCTTAATGTTGTGTTTTTTTCAGGATGATTTTAAAAGCCAGTTGTCAGAATTGACATTCGAGGAACTTATTGAATTGAAACAGAAGGTCGGTGCTAAGGTGTATAATGAAGGCATCAAACCGAAAAACACTACAGCAAATGACATTCAGTTCAACAGAGCCAATAAAAATAGGTGAGAACTGTTCACGTTTTTTTATAATTACCAAGTAGGCTACAGTGCATCTTTAAGGAGGCTTCAGCAATATTGTTGATCCTTGACATTTTCTAGTGAGATACCTACAATCAAGATACAATAATAATTGTCACTATAAATTGAACCATTTATTAATTACTAGCTGTCCCGGCGAACTTCGTATCACCCTCTTCCCCCCCAAATGTCCCCCCTCTTCTCCCCACAAATCCCCCCCCTTCATGCCACACCCCAAAAAAATTTCATCCCCCAAATGTCCCCCCCCAAATGTCATCCCTACAAATCCCCCTTCATGTCGATTCCCTCTTTCCCACCAAATGTCACCCCCCTCTTCCCCCCATTGGCCATTCCTCCACGTAACCCCCCTCTTTCCCCCAAATGTCCCCCTTCATGTCCCCCCCCCCCCAAAAAAAAAATATGTCATGAAGTAAAAATATATTTAATATAATCAATGTATTTTTTTTATTTTATATAATCAATAATTTTTTTATTTCAATTTATTTTTCCCCTTCTTAGAAACAATAGAACATATATGATACGACCGATAACTCATTCTTAATTGATGATTCTAGCGTAAAAAATAATTTGAGTAGAAAACCTAGTGCAAAAAAAATTTGTCCGAAGTGGGGATTGAACCCGCGTTGTTCAGGTTGACACGCAGACGCTCTAACCACTACGCTACGGAGGCCTGGACAATATAGCTCATTTCCATGATGTTAAATCATCATCTTTCCGTTCTTCTATAGGCCTGCCGGGAAGTTCAAAACATGGGTATGTCGTCTGTAAAATGTTTGATAGGTTAGGTCATTAATTTACTAATTATTTATTAATTATAAAGGGATTTTCTTATATTTTAATACATATTATGTTAATCAGTGCTCTAACAATCCAAACTAATCCAAAATCATCTAAATCGGTTCGGCCGTTCTCGAGTTATAAGCGAGCGTACAGACATCAACTCTCTTTTATTAATATAGATTTAAGGTTTATCATTGTATAACTATGTAGCCATAATTATAATAATTATTTCCAAAAAAGTTTTAGATTAAGCGGATCAATGAATTTCAAGTATGGATTATTCATATGGGAGCAAGTGAATATCTGTGGTTGTCTACATTCGTGTTGTATTGGCATAGCTATCATGAATAATAATCTTGTAGCGTCTAATATTTTGAAAATGTTGTATTCTTTACATTCTAGCTTCTCCAATTAGGAAAGGTTAACTTGTTAATTATGTCTTAGAAGTAGTTTTCATTCTAGAATTTATATTTAGTCATGTCATCACATAACTACTCAGACTAATTAGAACGTATTCTACACCTGGATTTGACCCATTATTTTGCCCCAATTAGACAACTATTCGATTTAACTGCCCTTATGCCGGGTTTCACTCAACTACTTCAAATTTAAACATTTTGGGACCACATTCAAGTTTTCCACATTCTCATCTAACTATTTTCTGGTAATGAGTTTTCTATTTATCATTTGTCAACTTCATTGTTTTCAATTTTTTTATTACGAGTAATTATAAGTAATGCCTCAATTATAAATTTATTGGGAAATTATTCTTTTTCATAGACCAAGAGAAATGTCTTCCAAAATACCTCCTCCTCGATTAATACCTGGTGTCAAAGCAGCCGCAATTGGAAATGAAAAAAAGAATAAAATTGTAGCGAGGGATCCTAGATTTGAAGATGCTTGTGGTGTTTACGATGAAAAGGTATGGGTACATTTTGAATTTCCATCATACTCTTTTACTTATCCATCCTAGACGCAATAAGACATTCTCTTCCAGAATAAATTCAATGTTTTGTTCATTGTCCATTCCCAAATATCAGTCTAGTCACTGGTCGGTTTCAGTTCAGCTCGTTCTGCGCATGCGTCGACGATGACGATGAACCAATCACAAAGCACTAAGCGCATTAAAGCTTGAGCATAACGAGCTGAACTAACACAAGACTGAGATAGAACTCATATCTGGGAATAGACCTTAATTCGGCAAAAATCTTCCGATTCTTGGTGGATAAAAACACAGAAATCTTTTTGAACATCATCTTGGTATTACAGTTTTCGAAGGGTACAATGCTTCCTATGCGTTGAAGATTTTACGAAATCATTATTGTAAATAATAAAGAATGACTGGAGTTTTTGCTATTTTCTCACATTTTGTTGTCATTTTCAACATGTTGAATCACATTTTTTTCTGGGAAGTCAAGCACAGCTCCGAAACTGGCGCCAACTGATGCATTATGATTATTATGATTAATGCATTTATTAAGCATTATGATTAATGCAACGCTTGTTGCATTATGATTATAAATTAAACAAGCATTTTAATCATCAAGACTTCAAGAATTCCTGAACACATATCGCGAATATGGTGAAATTGATTTAAAACAGCTATGAAACAGCTAAAATTGATTTTAACAGCTATTAAATATCGAATTCAGTACAGTATACAGTTTATATTCTAATATTTTTTTTCAGAAATTCAAAACCAACTACAAGTTTTTGGACAAAATTCGTCGTAAGGAGAGAAAAATGCTTCAAAAAGAATTGATGGATACAACTGATGCAGAAAGAAAAAGTCAAATAAAAATTCTTATTCAAAGGATGGTAATTTCACTTGAATTTTTCATATATTTTTATATTCCCAATCGAAGTTTCAAATTCATTCCTTCCCGGCATTTGAAACATATTTATTTGTTGTTTTGTACAAAGGACCAATAAAGAATAAAATGGAATATTCTATTGATATCAACTATATTCCTCTATTTGGTAACTTTATGCTATACGGCGTCTACAATGCTGCTTTGTTCGCTGTTGTTCATTAGGTTTATTGCATAACCACGGCAAAACAATGGCTCCTATGTTTTCAGTTTAATTTTGAGAGTGGAGCAAGTTACTATTTTACGGCCAGTTACTGCCAAAGTACCAACAATTTTAAAATAGGAACTGTTAATTTTTTAATGAAATCAATTGATATCAAATTTTTAGAATTCACAAGATTTCTACAAATTGGCATAAATATACTAGAAAAAACAACGTCAGATAATGATAGAAGAACACCTAGTGAATATAAACTCGATTAAACTAAAAATATGTATGTTGAATATGATTGTAAAAAACGAACAGTACAGTTACTCTTGAAACTTTGACGTGTTAATGTTACACTTAGAGATTTTTATTGTATTATATAAATTTAAATTTTATATTTTTATTATCTCCAACAAGTAACAAATATATATTTTTTATATTATATAAACTACACATATATTTTCTAGAATCAACACAGCACTACTTTATAATCAATTAAATATTTCAATTATTTCTATTCAACAGGATAATAAAGAGAGAGAAGAAAAGAAGAAGCAACTCAAAGAGTCAAAGGAGAAAGAAGAAAAGGAAATGCGAAAACAGGCGGTCAAAGACGGAAAGAAACCATTCTACTGCAAAAAATGTGAGTATTTCATAGAAATTCATTTAACACCTGATAAATATCCCACAAGGGCTTTTTAAGAGTACTGAGATGAAGATTCTAGAGATTTTTATTATATTATTATGTTATGTTCAATTAAACAGAGTGAGCATATAAAGTCTTACCCTGATTATAAAAATTTATTGAAGCAAAACCGTTCGACATATTTAACTTAGTACTGTTTCTTAGGTTAGTTTTAGAAGTTTTTGTGACCAAGAAGTGGCTCCTCAACAGTGACGCAGCAGTTTAGATCAAGTTAGTCACAGGCGAAATCGCGTCGAAGCAGGAGAAAGCTCAATGCGTGCTTTGTTTTCACGAAGCGAAATCGCCTATCGAGTTTAGCGTAAATTTCAGACCACTTATGGACGCAGCCCTCCTGATGTTAAATAAATAAAGCTATGGTATGAAAAGTTTAAAGAAGCTGGCAGCGTTGAAGATCTTCCTAGAAGTGGCAGGCCTAAAACACCTGGCGGGAACTGGAATACCGCTTCGATATTCTCCTTGCTACCAATGGGGCACACGTAGGAGTTTGCTATCGTAGTGTTATAAAAAACTAGTAAAACTAACCTATGTAACAGTACCAAATTTACAGTTTTATGTCGAACGGTTTTTATTATCATGTATAAATTTTTATATTCACTTTCCACTGTATAATAAATGCAACACTGTTTTCATAATTATAATATTTACTTTTCATAATCAAATTAATAACACAGTATGTTGTCTTCCACTTACATAGGGTAATCTTCCATAATAGGGCGTTTTAGGGACGAATTTTAAACAGCTATAAACCATATATATTCATTTAAATTATATTTTTTACTGACATGTTAAGTTACTTCTCCCATTTATGTATGAAAAATTATATCCAGCATATCATGACCACCCAAAGCCGCTTGGCATTGAGTGATTCGTTCATAGAAGTTCGCAATGACGCGTTCACAAACATTCGGTGGGATTCCATTAATAACCCTTTCGATTTCTGCCTTCAATTGTGGTATTGTTTGGGGTTTGTTCACGTACACTTTTGATTTAACAAATCCCCCACAAAAAATGATAACATGATGTAAGATCGCATGATCAAGCAGGCCATTCCTGGTTTCCATGCAAAGAGGAAATTCTTTTGAAGAACTTTGCATTGGCTTTGGGTGGTCATATGGCGTATATAATTTTTCATACATAAAGGTATCACAGTTATTATGTGTTTAAATTGGAGGTTTTCTAAAATTCTCAACTTATTTATTTATCGGTTTGAGAAAACCTAACAGGAAAATAGTACTGAGTGCGAGGTCTACTGTTCACAGAACTACTAGAATATGATATGTAATACTTTAGTTTTCACTAAATCCCAAATATGAACAAAAGTAAACAGAGGTTGGGTCATAAATAAATCATCACATTCCAATTCAACATGTTTGACAACACAATGAATCTTCTTGTTTTTCTATTTCTAGCTGAGAAACGCCTATTGGAGTTGGTTGACAATTATGAACAGCTGAAGAAGTCTGGAAAGCTGAACAAGCATTTGGAAAGGAGGATGAAGAAAAACAATCATAAAGAAAGAAAAAAGTTTCTACAAACGAATTGATGAACCTTTAGAATTGCAGTGGTCATTCAATTTCATACAGTAAGACCTAATTTCCAGAAGAAAGTTTCAAAATCAGATTCATTTTCTTATGTTAAACTGTTACTTCTCGTTAAAAATTTTTTTTTAGAATTGCGTTGTTCTATTGTTGTGTAATCAGGAATTACAGATTTCATTAAGTAGAACCACTCCTTGTATTTTTTCAACCTGTTATATACTGTTGAAATCTTAGACCTCTTTTTTATTTTTTAAAAAGAAATCATGTGAATCAGGAAATTCCTACGTTCTAGTGAGAGCTGGACTAATGTATACTTCATCAAAGTAGATTAATTTCATCTTCTCAAAGTTGAATTTTACTAAAATGGATGCTCGGAATTGCCTGAAAGGACTCTTTACTAATATTTCTAGGATTCGTTTTAAAGCATTTATTATTGGCTTCTCTGTTGCGCTGGCATAAAGGTAAAGCAACTATCTCCTTGTTTACTTGGAGCTTCCATCCACTTGCAATTCTAACTGCAGTACAGGACTCACAGTTAAAACTGCGAATGGTAGACTGTTGAAAAACCTTCAAAACAGTTCAGACTGCAATCCACTCCACTAACTAGCATTACCGCCTGCAGTCCGATCGTTGAACTATTGTCCCGTGCAACTTATGGCAGTCCGACGATCAACCTGCCGGATTCCCCATCCACTCACAGTTAACTGCAGGCTGGATCTTTTACAGTCAATGCCTGCAGTAAGAATTTATTGTAAGTGGATGGGAGCCCTAACAAGTTACCAATTTCAACCTCCTTTATAGTAACCTTGAGGCAATCCTACTTTAGAAACAACACTGATGCTGGGTGAAAGGAGAACTAAAATAGACTTGACAATTTCAACACTTGAGTTTGTATATTAAATAACATAAAATTACAAAATATCTATAATAAACTAAACAGAATAACCAACTAAGCAGCTGCTCTCAGCATCTTAGCCTCTCTTTTCTCTTGGAGTTCCTTCAATTGTTCTTCTACAACTTTAGCTCTTTCTTCTAAAAACACCTTGTATTCTTCAGGATCAAGATCTCTCACCACCTGTATACCAATAGATCTCGCTGACCCTATCAATGCTACACAGAGCTCCATCAAAGGCTTGCATTCGTTCACTGGATCTTCTGATTTGATTTTAGCTATTTCGTAGATGTGTTTCAGAGTTACTTTTCCGCATATATCTTTCGCTGAAAGACAAATAAAAATGTCAGTTTTAGTGAATTACAATCAATATAATTACATCATAAAATAGAAATTACTGATTAATATAACTAAAAAATCAAGTTTTGAGACAATTAATTGTGAGGAGAGCTACGATACTTCTAAATTCATTTGGATGTTGAAATGAGAAATTTTTGCATTTTAATATTCGTCCTTTTTTAAAGTCTGCAGAGTGACTTACAAACCTCACACCCTCCCTGTATTTTGTTAATTTACAATGATCAGCCGATTTTAACGACAAATTGTACAATTTGACGTTTGATATTGTGGCAAAATCAACGTTTCGCCAGAAACCGATGGATAGTAAGAGATACCTGTAAAAAAAGGTTGCCTTTCTTATCTATTATCCATCAATCTAAATAATGTTGAGCGTTGAAGCTCAACGTGTATCCCGAAACTTAAAACAGTATCCCAAAGTTTGATACAGTCATCAAACTAAGTTAATCTTCAACAACCAAAATCTTGAACTAGATTATTAAAAATAATTATGTGACCAATGAATGACAACAAAATGTATGAGATTAACTTATCTATAAAAAATATCATAATTATCTTCTAGAATTTATGACTTTACCAATTACCTGGTGACATTGAACCACGCTGTATCCCAGCAGCCTGTTTTAGATAATAGGTCGCTGGGGGCTTATGCAGGATGAGAGAGTAAGATTTGTCAGGATTCACATGGATCTTAGCAGGTAATGGTATACCTTCTTTGATGTCTTTGGTTTTCTCATTGAAGTCCTTGCAGAATGCTGCGATATTAAGTCCTCTCTTGAAAAAAAAAATATATAATTTTATTGTTAAGTGAGAATGTAATATTACAATTATTTGTTCAATTGATTATAAAAAAGGTACGTAATACTTCATTTTGCAGAACTTAACCCCACATATCCAAAATCGATTTCAAAAATAGAATAAGTTAATGTATCTTACTAGAAATACACTGTGATGTTTTTCAAAAAGATTACACTTTCATTAGTAAAAACTATTCCATTCAAAGAAATGTGAGGTTCTTTGCGTTCTGCAAAGAACTTTGCGTTACGGTAGCTTCAAGTCGGAGATCATCAGGTTTTCTTGAAGGATAATATTTATTGAAGAAGATTTTAGACTAAATTTGGAAAGAATTGTCTTCATTGGCCTATTATCAATTCAAGAATAAACCTAATTATTGGGGCCCGCCTCTTCAACTTATTAGCCTAAAAAACTGAAGGCTATCCAGGAAAACAATATGCCCGCTGACATATTCCTATCTTATGGCGGGACCATACTACACACTTGCTGAGTATGTTGACGAACATACATAATATGAGCGACCGATCCCAACTAACGTGAATTCCCAAGAGAGAAGAGGCAAGACGATTCCCTGGTCGCTGACTATGGGGAAGACGGAACAAGTTAGTAAGTAATGTGATGTTTTTCAAAAAGATTACACTTTCATTAGTAAAAACTATTCCATTCAAAGAAATGTGAGGTTCTTTGCGTTCTGCAAAGAACAAGATATTTCAAAAAGGTACTACAAAATGATTTTTAAAGGTAATTTCAAATAGACAATAATATGGAGAATAACAATGCTTGAGAACACCATCAAGGGTTAATAAGCTGATTAAGAATAATTATTGTACTACTAGTGTTTATTGAAAAAGGCATGCTGTAATCCACAAACTGAATTAAGTTATGTAAATTTAGTTTCAGCTCTGTTATGGCAAGTGATAGATGAAAAAGAATCATCTTTATCAGTAAAATAAGTTATTACTCAATATAGAACTACAGTATAAAAAATTTATGAATTTATGACTACCGTACCGCCGGTGGACTATTTATCATCTATTATATTAATCTAACTTACAGCTTTTCCGAGTCATAAATCTGACAATAAAAATCATATTCCTTACCTGACCTAACATCGGGCCCAGAGGTGGACCAACAGATGCTAATCCTGCAGGAATATAAGTAGAAATTTTAGTCCCATGTTTAATTTTATCCGTTGTTTTTTTAATGCCTTTCAGTCTTGCTACTCCCTTTGACATAATGCAAATATTCTGAAGTGTACCTTCTAATTAATATTTTCAATTTCCAAAATGTTTCGAAAATCAATTACAGTAATAGTAAATAAAGCAGCAAGTAGTTAGTAGTAGAAATTATTAGGATATTTACAAAAATTGTAGTACTTGTTCTCTAACCTAAAATACATAACCTCTTCAAAACGGTCGAGGTCGAGATGCGAATAATCGGAATATATCGAGGAGCTGAGTTTTCGATGTATCGAAAATAAGAAACCACAGAGAGCTAAGTTCTGGTTCTCTGTGCATCACCAACTGGTCCGTGGCTTCTCTATGAAATTAATCTGTACTGAAAAGTAAAAAGGATTTAAGTCCAAAAATGGCGATTTTTTTTTTTACATGTTCTTATTCAGAAAATTTTTCTCTTTTTTTTGGTATAAAGGATATAAGTCTACGTGGTATGGTTCTAGTGTTATTCTCATGATGAAATAGATTCATCTCGGAAAACGTTCATTCATGTTTGATATAAATGATTCAAGTCAACTTATTACCTTTTGGAAATTTCATAGTTATAACTATTTTCAAGTATAAACGGTATAAGTTGACATAAATCTCTTGAGCCCAGCCTATTTTTACTTCCTTTTCAAGCATAAAGGGTTTAAGTCATTATATATCTTTTTACATCTTCTATTACCCACCTACACTTGTGATCAAAAGGATTTAAGTTAACATAATTCTTTTTAGCCCAGCACATTTTTTCTTCTGTTTCAAGCATAAAGGGTTTAAGTCATTATATATCTTTTCACATCTAATATCACTCACCTACACTTGTGATCAAAAGGATTTAAGTTGACTTAATTCTTTTTAGCCCAGCACATTTTTTCTTCTGTTTCAAGCATAAAGGGTTTAAGTCATTATATATCTTTTTGCACGTATAATCATCCACCTAAACTTGTGATCAATCTTTCACCTACAAGTGATCAAAAGGATTTAAGTTGGTAGTACTTACGTTAGTAACATGAACATCATTGAGGTTAGCCTATGTTGAATTGCAGGTTATGAGCTGTTATAACGTGATGTGCTGCAGTTACACAATACATGAGAATGTATTATTATAGTGAATGTAAGGTGTTATTGTATCAACAATATTAAGATAGTGTTGTGAACAAACTGTTCAGGTAGTAACAACCTGTTTATTGTAAACATCTGCGATGTTTAACCGATCTTCTAAATTGATACCTCCAGCGTGTTCAAGACGTACTCTTCAAATCTTCTCTCTTTCTGGATCAGGTCAGTACATAATTTTATTTTGTGACTTTGATTGCAAAAATAATATTGTATACACAAAGTTATGCCATTACTAACTGACTATTCTGACAATTCTATAAATTGCTTATTGATGGATAATAACTGGAATTTCTCTTTTTTGTTTCAACTTGTGCTGTAGGATCAAAAATGTTATCATATAGGCTACAGTATTGAAATAATATCAAACTTGCTTTAACTTAATGTACGAAGTACGTTATCACAACCACAACTAAAAAAACAACATGTGAAGTAGGTTGAATTTGGCAGATTAGGATCCATCTTATGGAGCTGTGAAATAATTTTCATATCATGCAACAAATCTTGGTTATTCTTTCTTTACTGTGCTACGCTATTATCGACTGTAAATTAATATCGATTCTAACCCAAGAACTTCAAAGCACAATATTAAGAATATTAAAAGTGGTGTTTTGCGGTTTAAATTGTACTAGCGCGCCTCATTTTTTCCTCTATTTTCATTTAAAAATTTTTTTGTAACGATATCTTCAAAAATAGCTGAGAAAAAAGTATGCCAAGTGTAACCCATGATACTATAGATATTTCCATTTGATAGTAGTGTAGCACAGTAAAGAAAGAATACCCCAAATCTTTAGTTTCAGTTTTTTATATCACACGATTTTCATGGAATTTCATGGCACCATGCAACCGCATTTTTATTACCATTCTTGTTTTCATTCTGTTTCAGTTCTCAATGACAGTGGCAATATTAAAAATGAGCACTCATTGCCAGTATGTGAGATGGATGGGGCAATGGAAGAGACTTTAATGGAGAAGGAGGTGACTGATCCAGGTTTGTCGCTTTTTCTACCGAATTCAAATCAGCTTTACATTTTTATTTCAGACTGTACAAAAATGAAGATTAGGCTATTACAGTCATATTATTGATAATTGTCACAATCTAGCTACTTGCTCCTAAATGGTTGGGCTTCAATGAACATAGCTGGCTGTCCCTTCGAATTGCAGATTACTTGCATTTACAAACTCAATGTAGATTAAATATTTTTCATTGTGTGAGAAGTATTGACAGGAAGGATTTTTTTAAATAATGTTGGTTACATGGCATTATTCTGGCACATTTTGGGTTTTGGATCTCACGATTTTAATGGAATTTCATGATCCAAACAACCAAATTTTTATTACCATACCTCTATTCTTGTTTTCATTCTGTTTCAGTTGTCAATGACACTGGAAATATTATAAATGAGCACTCATCACCAGTACGTGAGATGGATGGGACAATGGAGGAGATGTCATCCCTAATAGAGGAGGATATGACTGATACAGGTTTGTCACTTTTTCTACCGAATTCAAATCAGCTTTACATTTTTATTTCAGACTGTACAAAAATGAAGATTAGGCTATTACAGTCATATTATTAATATTTGTCACAATCTAGCTACTTGCTCCTAAATGGTTGGGCTTCAATGAACATAGCTGGCTGTCCCTTCGAATTGCAGATTACTTGCATTTACAAACTCAATGTAGATTAAATATTTTTCATTGTGTGAGAAGTATTGACAGGAAGGATTTTTTTAAATAATGTTGGTTACATGGCATTATTCTGGCACATTTTGGGTTTTGGATCTCATGATTTTAATGGAATTTCATGATCCAAACAACCAAATTTCTATTACCATACCTCTATTCTTGTTTTCATTCTGTTTCAGTTGTCAATGACAGTGGAAATATTATAAATGAGCACTCATCGCCAGTACGTGAGATGGATGGGACAATGGAGGAGATGTCATCCCAAATAGAGGAGGATATGACTGATGCAGGTTTGTCACTTTTCTACCGAATTCAAATCAGCTTTACATTTTATTTCAGACTGTACAAAATGAAGATTAGGCTATTACAGTCATATTATTAATATTTGTCACAATCTAGCTACTTGCTCCTAAATGGTTGGGCTTCAATGAACATAGCTGGCTGTCCTTCGAATTGCAGATTACTTGCATTTACAAAATCAATGTAGATTAAATATTTTTCATTGTGTGAGAAGTATTGAAAGAGAGGATTTTTTAATAATGTTGGTTACATGTTATTATTCTGGCACATTTTGGGTTTTGTAACTCACAATTTTATGGAATTTCATAAATCAAGCCACCACATTCTTATTACCTCTATTCTTTTTTCATTCTGTTTCAGTTGTCAACAACAATGAAAATACAAATGGGCTTGAGGAGGTACATATAATATATTGTATAAAGGAAGAGGTGACTGTTTTAGCATCTTTTCAGCATGGAAATGGAGAAAATTATCACCAACAGATTAGTGAATCATCTTCAAACCAAGAAGATATTATCTTTGATGACCAAGATGATAGTGACAAAAACAAACTATACAATCCTAATGATAGTGAAAATAGTGATAGTGAAGAAGATTTTGACATTCTCCCTGACAAGAAAAAAAAGGAAACATATTACCACCCTATCCAATGTGCCAACTACTTTTCAGAATGCTGAACATGTTTCTTTAGTGCATGAGACAACTAATGAAGTTCCTGGATCAGTGTTAGATGAGGCAATTTCATCTTCAGTAAATGGGCTGGAGGATGTAGATATACAGGAGGTGACTGATCCAGCATCCTTTCAGCATGGAATTGGAGAAAATTCTCACCAAGAGATTCTTGAATCATTTTCAAACCAAGAAGATATCTTTGATGACCAAGATGATAGTGACAAAGACAAACTATACAATCCAGATGATAGTGAAAATAGTGATAGTGAAGAAGATTTTGACATTCTCCCTAGCAAGAAAAAAAAAGGAAACATATTACCACCCTATCCAATGTGCCAACTACTTTTCAGAATGCTGAACATGTTTCTTCAGTGCATGAGACAATTAATGAAGATCCTGGATCAGTGTTAGATGAGGCAAGTTTATCTTCAGTAGAAACTATCAATCTGAACACTACGGTTGTACACGCAGCTAAGCAAAAGCCAGAATGCAGATGGTCCAGGAAAAGTCGCAGAGAACGAACAAAATTATTAAATGCAGGAATGGAATACACAAACTACAAAGGAAGAAAGGTGGCTGCAAGGAAATCTAAGCCTCTCAAACATTGCAGAAATGAATGCTATAGATTTCTAGAAGAGAAAAGTTTGAATGGAGATTCATACCAAGAAATTATTTTCAAAGAATATTGGTCACTTAGTAACCGTGATAGGAGAGTAGCATTTATTGCCTCTTGTGTGCAGACTCGCGATACTGAATATATCTGTAAAAGAAAATCAGACTGTACTAAGGAACGCAGTGTAACTCATGAGTATTTCTTTGACATTAATGGAAGTGCAAGAAAAGTATGTAAAGGTTGTTTTATAAATACTCTGGGCGAAACTATAAAATTTGTGTATTCAGCAGTAAAAAATAAATCAATGAGTGTTTCTGGAATAGTGAAATGTGATGGAAGAGGCAAGTTTGAAAGTGCAAACAAAGTCGACCAACCGAAACTTGATGAGATTATAAACCACATCAATTCATTCCCAGCATATGAGAGTCACTACTGTCGACGTAGAAGTAATAAGAAATACCTGCCTTCGAATCTGAACCTTTTGACAATGTACAATCTTTATCGGGAAAAGTATGAGGAACCTGTTTCAAAACCTATCTATGACAGAGAATTCAAGAAACTGAACCTATCATTCAAAAAACCAAGCAATGACACTTGTCACCGTTGTGATACGTTAAATATGAAGATAAAGGTAGCTTCTGAAGCTGGCAATATTGAATTATTAAATGAAGCTAAAAGTGCTCAAAAGTTACATCACGAAATGGCTGAATTGGCATATGAGCAGAAACGAATTGACAAGGAAAAGGCGAAAAATGACTCTTCTGTAATATGCCTAGTTTTTGATTTGCAGCAATGCCTTGCAACCCCACTACTCACATCGTCAGTAGCGTTTTATAAACGCCAGCTTTGGACTTTTAACTTAACCATACACGACACGACAACAGGAAAGTCCACTCATTACATGTGGCATGAGGCAACAGCTGGTCGTGGAGCAAATGAGATTGCCTCATGTCTTTACAATTACATAAAAAATTTGCCAGATACTGTTAGAGAGGTGACATTTTACTCAGACACATGTGGGGGACAAAATAAAAACACACATGTGTCTGCAATGTTTTTAAAAGCTATGTCTGATTTCCCTCATCTTTCTGTCATCAATCATAAGTTTTTCATTCCAGGCCATTCACACATGGAATGTGACATTGATCACGCTTTGATTGAAAAGCAAAAAAAGAGACTACCATTCTCTATATATCATCCCCACGATTGGTTCCAACTTGTGCGGTCTACTGGGAAAAAAAAGCAATTCACTGTGAAAGAAATGTCACAAGATGACTTTTTCAATTTTGCAATTATATTAAAAAAAACACTAGTGGTGAGAAAAGTGAATGACGATGGAGAGCCATTTAAATGGCATGATGTCCAATGGTTAAAATATTGTCAGGAAGAAGGACAAATATTTTACAAATGCTCCCTATTTGATGGCCCCTTCAAGAAAATTAGTTTTCTTCATAGAGGAAGAAATTATAATCTAAAAAGTACTGTTCTTCAGAAACGTTACAACCAGATGGTTCCAATTACAGTGGAAAAAAAGAAGGACCTGCTTGATTTGCTTCATCTTGTGCCCACTATATTCCATGATTTTTATAAAAACTTACAGACAACAGCTGACGCAAAAAATATCGATCCAGATTTGGAAGAAATCGATCAAGATGAATAGGTTTAAAATAATGATGAAGTGTAATAGAAGTGTAGGTTTTCTTTATTTGTAATGCTGGCTCCATACATGCGGCATTTGGTGAATACAGAATGTTTATTTTATGGTCAAAAAACAATTCAACTTGAAGCTGTTTCTCATGAATGTTGTATTCCTTCTAGCTTTTTTCTATGGAAAATGGTAATAATAATTGAAATAATAGAAGTGTAACCATTCTTTATCTTGTATTTCTCTAGGTTTTCTTCTATTTGTAACGGTGTCAAATGTATTATTTTTTATCTCGATGAATAGGAGGTGAATAGGTAAAAACAATTCAACTTGAAGCTGTTTCACATGAATGTTGTAATCCTTCTAGCTTTTTTCTATGGAAAATGGTAATAATAATTAAAATAATAGAAGTGTAACCATTCTTTATCTTGTATTTCTCTAGGTTTTCTTTTATTTGTAACGGTGTCAAATGTATTATTTTTTATCTCGATGAATAGGAGGTGAATAGGTAAAACAATTCAACTTGAAGCTGTTTCTCATGAATGTTGTATTCCTTCTAGCTTTTTCTATGGAAAATGGTAATAATAATTAAAATAATAGAAGTGTAACCATTCTTTATCTTGTATTTCTCTAGGTTTTCTTTGATTTGTAACCAAATGATTGGTGCCAAATGTATTATTTTTTATCTAGATGAATAGGAGGTGAATAGGTAAAAAAAATTCAACTTGAAGCTGCTTCTCATGAATGTTGTATTCCTTCTAGCTTTTTTCTATGAGAATGGAAATAATAATTAAAATAATAGAAGTGTAAGCATCTATTCAATATCTTGTATTTCTCTATTTTTTCTCTTTTATTTGTAACAGTGTTAAATATATTATTTTTCTCATTAATTGCCTATTATTGAAAAGTAGATAATGAGAGCCCATTAATTCATAGTAAAAATTGAGATCAAAAAGGGTTAAGTCATGAATACTTGATACAAAGGGTTTAAGTTGCGCCAAAAATTGAGATCAAAAAGGGTTAAGTCATAAATACTTGATACAAAGGGTTTAAGTTGCGCATATTTTCGTTTAGAACTGTGTGAAAAACTCCAACATGTAAGAAACCATTATTAAACACAATAAACATGTAAAGAAATATGTAGGGCAACATTCAGCATTCACGAAATTTTTATAATAATTCATAAATTTTTGACAGCATTTTTTGAACTTTGTTTTTGCTCTCCTGAAAAATCCTGAAAACTGACTTATCTCCTTTTTACTTTTCAGTACAGTAATATCCTTTCACCGTTTCTCTCACCACCTCCCCCAGACAGTGCATTGCATTTCCACTTGCCTCATCCACTTGTTGAGAGAAAAACATAGCCTGGCGCTAGCTTCTGGCTCCATATGTCTGTCGTCTTTCATTGTGTTGAGATACCCCCACCACTACAACTAAATTCCTTGTTTCCGTTTTCATTCTTCATTCACTTCAGTTTTAAGAATTCGTTTTGCTATAGAAGTGTATTATTGTAAAGTTGTAACTTATTTTTTAGATTTTGTTACTTTGAGTCAATCTGTGACGTTTGGGTGCAATGGGTGGTGTGTGTTTTTATTCTCAGTGAATTGATAACAGTCTGTGAATGAAATCTGAATTTAGGCTAGTACTTCGACCGTCAAAACAAGCAGAGATTCTGAGAATCAGTATTGTGTAGCTTTATTTTGTAGGCTACTTTTTTATAGTAGCCTAATACTTTTTATGATTAAACACCATGTTTGACAGCGGGAGTTTCCAGATTAGAAGTCCTATTTTCGTTCTTGATGATTAGTGACGCCTTCTTTGATCTCATCTAATTTATTGAAAGGTAAATATTGAGGTACATTATTGTAATTAGATTGCATCCAAGGTTGAAATGCTTTATTTTATAATGTATTGTCTCTCCACAATTGTATCCTTTTCAGTCTTTCACTGGTTATGGATGTAGAAGAAGGAATCAGTCTTGTCATTGCCTATTGGAAATTTATTCCAAGTCAATTGATAGGCCTATTTATATATTTTTATAACCTAGTCTATAAAATATCAGCTTGATATCAAAGCTTTCCAAATTTAGGATCATCTTTATGACACATTAGCATAACGTAGACTACCTCTAATGAAGATGTTTTTCCTCGTCTGTGGTAGGCCTACCTATTCTACTAGTTTGCTAGGACAGTTAATACTTAACTCACATTAAGGTAAGGTCGATTAGTTTAGCTTCCTTATAGACTTAACACTCTGGAGTATGTTGGGGTGGGACTATCTAAGTTCTGTAGGCTACCGTAGATTGTATATTATTATTATCCTAGATCCTTGCAAGCTACCAATACCGTACTTACTATGCTCCTTTACCTTGGGATATGCTCCTTTGCATTATGCATAAATATGAAAGTTCGAAAAATTATTTCTTAATTCAACTAACAGGAACATGAGCACCTTACTAGGTAGGTACTTGCACAGAGAAGAAAGGAATTCTTCCTTTCTACTGTGTAGTACTTGTTACAGCAGGTTAAACTTATAGTTGAAAAAATTTGTAGGCATAGCCTACACGGGTTACTTTATATCACTTGGTACGGTAACTTATTGCTGAAGGATCCAGTAAGAATATTTCAAGTATCAGAACTTCCAAAGTCAAAGACCTGCCTCATTGCCCTATTCACATGTAATAACCCTTGACTAGCGCTTTTGGTCCGCTGGCATCAGTATGGTGAAAAACAAAATATTTTAGTCACTTGACAATAAAACAATAATTTTCGTCTTCATAAAAACTTTTAACTTACGTCCGAAATAAGAAATCAGTGAACCATGCTTAGGATAGCTCCATAATTCACAAAAATGCATAATTATTTGTAATTTGATCCATTCTGATGTAACTTTCTAATCTAACTTCCGAAATCTAGTATTATAATCTTTTTAATACGCTTGCAACTCGTTCCAAATCACATCCAATGTAAACGCGTCCTTGCACCTTAGGCTCTACTCATACTTGCGATACTCAAATCGCTTAATGACTAGAGTCTCGGCGACTGGAATAAAAAACATGTGTTTTCAAATGATGACACTCAGACGATCCTGCAACCGTATTGTCTGAATGTCATGATTTAAAAACACGTGAATGTTTATTATTTCAGTCGCCGAGACTCCAGTCGCTTCGCGATTTGATTATCGCAAGTATGAGTAGAGCCTCTATCTACGTTCGAAATGATTTTGGTGTTTGATCTCGATTTTACTGTCTTGGTGATACTATTTTTCTGATATTAATCTTATCCTTCTCATTGTTTTTTCAGTGTCACAATATTTGTAAAATTGAAAAATGGATGGTGTTGAAACGGACTCATCCAGTTCTGGTGGAAACAATCTCTTCTCCTTCAACAGTCTTTTCACATTCACTAGTCCAGCTGTTAAGAAGCTACTCGGCTGGAAGCAGGGTGATGAAGAAGAGAAATGGGCTGAAAAGGCAGTCGACATTCTTGTAAAGAAGCTGAAAAAGCAGAAAGGCGCAATTGAAGAACTGGAGAAGGCGTTGAGTTGTCCCGGGCAGCCCAGCAAGTGTGTCACAATACCGAGGAGTCTCGATGGACGACTTCAAGTAAGTGGATGTCACTCAGGAAATTCCACCGTCCTCTCATAGTTTTGCATTGTAAATACAGTTTTTTTGAATATCTTATTTGTTTATTGTACCGGTGAGTTATGGAGTAATGAAAAAATACGTTATTATCATGATAGACATTGGCTTTTTGTTTGATGTTGAATCCAAATAGAAAATTCTGCTTGGAAGTTCGAGCCGTTCTTAAAAAAAAAGCTTGGGTTTTGCACTAATCTGGTCTAGAGTGATTATTTGGATGTCTTTTCAAATTCAAATTATATTTCACACACACAAGATTGCAAAATATACAAAAAGACAAAATTTGATGAGACCACTGGCGTAAGACAAAACTTATCTGCCAATGGCATTAAGAGGTTGACTGTAAGTTTAAAAAAATTTATAAGGTTAATTATAAGAGTCATAAAAAAATCAACGAAAGAAATGAAAAATAAATATGCTAAGTACATACAAAATTACAAAATATACAAAAAGACAAAATTTGGACAAAAATAAAACTAAGGCAGGCCTATCAGAAAATAAAAATAATAAATTAAATAAATCTTTAAAATTATAAAATATTTAAATGAAAATGTTCGAGTAGCCTATTCAATTTTTTGTTTTAAAAGTATAACGTTTCTTTGGTGGTTTTTCTATAAACTGATGAAAAATTTTTCATTAGTTTTTTGGCAATATAAGTAGGCCAAAAAAAGGTTGGAGAGAAAGGTTGTCTGCTGAAAGAAAAAAAAGAGAAGAGCACAATTAGTTGGTCATATTCTTCGGCATGAGGGACTGACAAAGAGAATAATATAGGGGATGTATGAAGGAAAGAATATGCAAGGAAGACCAAGACTGGAGTACACCGAACAACTTTTGAAGGATTTGAGATGTGCCACCTACAGCATCATGAAAAGGATGGCGGATGACAGAGAAGCGTGGAGAGTTGCTGCCAACCAGCCCAACGGCTGTTAACTTAAGAAGAAGTAGGCCTACGGTAGTTTTTACGTATAACTGTAGGATCTGAAGCATACCTTCCATAATTATCAGTATTGAATCTGATTCTATGTTATTCATCATTTATTCATTTTTAATTTGTTCCTATTGCTCTGAAAGTATTTGAAAACCATAGAGAAATATTTATACAATAGAAATCCTCAGAAATAGTTCATCTGTTCAATACATGCTTATCAGTGTTAATATCAATGTATTTTTTTCTATTTTCGTTTTTTGTCTTCCAGGTTTCACATAGGAAAGGACTCCCACATGTTATCTACTGCAGAGTATGGCGTTGGCCCGATCTGCAGTCTCATCATGAGCTGAAGCCCTTGGACATGTGTCAATATCCGTTCTCAGCCAAACAAAAAGAAGTCTGCATCAATCCATACCATTATAAGCGTGTTGAAACTCCTGGTAAGTGCATTGATCAACGTGTAATTCATTCAATCAAATTCACATAATTTTCATGATGGGGTATTGAAATGTTATAAATCAACAGCATAGGTTGTTGATCAGTAAGCCAGTAATTTTGTAAACAAGTCGAATAAAGTTTCAAATTGAGTGAATATCTCCGATACAATTCAAAATCAAATTATCGAAACATACTTGGAACATATTCCATTCATATAAGTTCCTATGAAGTTTGGCCCTATGTTTTAATAATAAGAGGTATAAAAATGAACCAGTATCGGAATCAAGGTAGGCAGGCTATCATCTTCCATTCAGTATCAAGGTAATAAATAAAAGGGAAGAGAAATCTTCTTCAATGTTTCCTGTTTCTTTTTAAAGTTTTTGAAGAAATTATCTTTGCATTTCGAGCATATGAAATCTACCGTAAGTATTGATTGTAAAAACGACAACTGATGATTCTAATATCACTCAATTGTTCTTATTCTCTATTATCACCTCTTCAGTTAGATGGGCATGTGAATACCTCATCTGGGTGTCACAGACTTGTTTGAATGTTGGGAGTTTTTGTAGTTCTTCTCTGGGACCGAAAGACTTCATATCTTATTTCAAAACAACTGCAATCACTCTCATTAAATCGTATTCCAATCTATCCACATGTAGGCTAGTTCCAACCATCCTTCTCTTTTGAATCTACATTCTTTGCATTGAATTCTTGTTTCAAACTATTATTTATTTTCATTTTCAATTTCAGCTGGTAATTCTATTCGATACTTGATGTACTTGATACTTGATGTACTGGTTACTCTTTCGAGAGTAATTTCTTGTTTCAAGCTTTAAAAACGTGTATATTTTACTGATAAATGCCGGATTTCTCTTCATACACAGCCACTAGCCTTCGTGGAGGAGATTCGTGTTAAATTATTATCACATTTTTGACACGTACTACCGTATCATGACGTATGGTTTGATATTTATTATTGACTTGGTTACTTATTATAATAATTCAAAGTATCCATGTATTGTGCTGCCAATTTCTGATAGCTTTGTTTCATCATGTAATAAACAATATTAATTTGAATTTTATAAAACAAGTTTATCTTGATATACATTATATGTAAGTCCTGAATAAAGATGATTGATTGATCTGCTTCTTTTATTTGCTCGCTGATGTTTACAAGAGTCTTTCTGATAAGAACGCTAAATTGGATGGGTAACTTGGGAGGGATTGTACAAAAAATGAGCAGAACGCATGCCAATAACTCTGAATGATTCATAATTCCATTATTTTTTCTAAATTCGACCGCTAGTCGTTATTCATAGCCGTTTGAGATGGAATTCAAAATTCAATTAACTAATGTTCTTTCATTGATTTATTTCTCATTGTTTTACTGTTATCTCATCATTCTCTATTGTTCATGATTGTTTGTTTGTTGTTGTTGAAGAAGTTTGTTTGTTTCGTTTAGTGCTGCCTCCCGTCCTAGTTCCAAGGCACAGCGAATTCGCGCCCGGCCACTCGATGCTGGCCTTCACTCAGATGCCAGAGCCGAGCATGCCGCACAACGTGTCTTACTCCACCAGCGGCTTCAACGCCAACCCCGCGTCGCCAATGAGCAGCATCCCCAGCCCGAGCAGCAGTCGCGCTTCCAACGCACAGAGTCCTCCCTACCCGGGCAGCGGCTTGTCAGGTATGAGAGCAGACGGAAAGCTATCTACTATAGCTAGTATTTCAGACCATCTATAGAATAGACACGGCCTATGCTATAAATGTTGAAGCAAACATGAATTAGCTGATTAGGGGCAAATCATTATAGTCGAAACAATACGAGAGTTCTTGGGGCAAGACCACAAGTCACGAGCGTTCTTTGCTTTCGTATTATAGGCTACACTAACAGTAGCGCTATACATGGAAGGGCGCCTGACAACATCTCACCCCGGGCACCAATAAACCATGCGACGGCCCTGGAATTTAGTGTAGTCGTGCATCAAAGTATCTCAACAGCTGATATAATCTTGTCTCTCTCGCACAGTTCACTCGCTCTCACTCTCTCTTAGGCTAGGCGTACACCGGTTAGTCAAGACAAGACAAGACGACATTAGTCACGTTTAGTCACAGTAATTCACATAGCTGCTTATGAAGCAGCACACACCGATGCAATGACTAATCGGTGTGTGTTGCTTCATAAGCAGCTATGTGAATTACTGAGACTAAACGTGACTAATATTGTCTTGTCTTGTCTTGTCTTGACTAACCGGTGTACGCCTAGCCTAAGGCTAGTATAGAGGCTAGAGGACTACCCATGGTTAAATATTGTATTTGTTGGTAGTATACGTTGTTGAGTTTGATATTATTTACATCATTTCAAAATTATTCCAAATTCAACAACAAATACTATTTACTACAGTTGAGCTGCGATTACACGTTGTTAGTCGACTAGTTTTCAGGGTTATTCATGAAATTTCAGGTACCGTGCTTCCACAAAGAGAACAAAGTTGGTTGCTCAGGGCCATGAAGAGAGAAATGCTACTACGCATGCGCGACTGAAAAATTTTAGTTTCAAATTAGTCTGTCCAACATTGATAGACTAGCACAAAGTTTATAACTATACTAGAGCTCGATATTTGAAAAAATACCATTTTTTGAATGTATACAGTGTAAAGTAAGAGCCAATAGCCTTCTGTTCAAGAGCCAATTGTTGGTTTCTTGTTAGTATTTTTCTGTGAAAATATTTTAATCGTTTTCTAGAAGTGATATCAAATACAATTTTGTCGGCCGATCAGTTTTAATAAGGATATAATCCAATTTAAGTTTGGTTACTCTGACTTTAGAAAACTTTTTTGAAAAAACCAGATTCACTCACATCGTTTATTTATTTTAAAATGTACATAGTGACGATCGTTTTGTCTTGGTGTTGGAAATCTTCAGACTCTGAGGAACAGTTGACTGTTTCAAGGCTGTAGTATGGAAGCAAGTTAGGTAGGGTTGTTATTTATTGAAGGTTTTCTCATTTTATCCCAGATTAATGAGTACTTTGAAAATAATGGCGAATCTGAAATATCCTATTGTAAGAAATGCTGCGTGAGTGCCAAGTCAGATTTATTTGTTTCGAAAACGTTTTGAATTCATTTACAACTTCAATAATTGTGCACTTGTTATTGTCTTATATTGCCTAAAATGCCGAAAATCCCTTCCTCTCTCATTTGAGAACGTGGAGAGTGTTAAGTGAAGACCATAGAGACCAAACTTCAAGTGATAGTACATTGTATTTTAAAAAAGTTATTAAGTTGACAAATTTTTATATTTTCAAAAATTCTAGATTTCTAAACATTCATTTTTCTTTTTGCAGAAACTCCACCACCTGCTTACAGTCCTCCAGACGAAAAGTCACCTCTGGAAAATATGGCGATGGACACAGGAGAAGTAGCTCAAGTTTCATATCAGGTTCGTTAAATTTAAGGATTTCAACTGAGTCTTTCACCTCAGTTTTTCATTGAAACCCATTATTTTAGAAATGTCAATGACTGAACAATTGAAAGTTAATTGAAAAAATTTTAATTTAAAGAGATTATGTTGTGTGCAGCGCATTAAATACAGCCTACTTTTCAAATTGAATACCAAATACTTATTTCTATATTTCGCTAGTATCTGTGTCTTATGACTTGTATGTCTTGAATTTTTTAAACAAAAATATATTGTAATGTTTTCTCCGATGCATCAAAGAAAATTGATAGCTTAGTTCAAATCAAAACTCCACAACCATAAACCCATTGAATTTTTTTTTCAATTTGCGCTCAATTATCATACAAGTCTGAGTTTAGTTGTGTAAGGCCTAACGTTAATGTGTAAGTTTTTGATAATCAGATAGGTCAGAACCTACATATACTTCAAATATTGGTGTATCAACTTCAAGTGTACTTTCTTGCTGTTTTCTATTGATGGTTATATGCTAAGTTGATTGGTATTCTATCCTATTTTAGCTCCTGTTATCTACTATAAACATCTATATCTTAATTTTCCACATTTTTCCAACTAAAAATCTCAATTCATCTATGAACCTTATTGTATTGAATTTTCTATACTGTGATGAATCCATCTTCATCTTTTTCCTTGCAGGAACCGCTGTACTGGGCAAGCATCGCTTACTACGAGTTGAATTGTAGAGTGGGAGAAATATACAACTGCCAGAACCATTCTGTGATTGTTGATGGATTCACGAACCCAAGTAACAATCAGAATCGCTTCTGTCTTGGTCAGATCTCTAACGTCAATCGCAACTCCACTATTGAAAACACAAGACGACATATAGGCAAAGGTGATAAAACACTTTTCAATACAGAGCGTGCCATCCAAATTGGCCTCTTACTGGAGCATGCGCGTTGATCGCTTTCTCCCACTACAGTGCCTGCTGACTCGCGGTACAGTAAATTTCAATAGTTCATTCAGCTGGCAAACTCAGCTTTATAAAAAAATTCATATTCGCTTCGGTTACCCAGCAGCTGTAGTATGATGTTATTTGCTTCACTGATGTTATCTTTCAATGAGAATTTTGGAGGTGACTGTACTAACCTTAGCGGCTGGAGGGGAAGCGTGGTGGGAAAGATTATCCATCTCTCTCGCACACCCTCCCCTAGACGCCAATTTGGATGGCACGCTCTGTATCACAATCTTTATAATAATATATTAGAAAACTTTTGGTAAAAAACTAATGGTAACCCGTCTTAAGGTTCAAGTGGATCTATTTTTATGCGCCAAAAGAAAGGTTGTCGTAGATGTGGAGCTTTCATTTGTATTTTGGAAAAAGTATTTTGTTGAAAATTGAAAAATCAACGCAGCACTATGTCTTGGCGCCTGGAGGAATTACGTTCGCAATAGACTTCCTACTGAACTATACGGAGTATAGTTTATTAGTCTAGTTCTTTATTAAATTTATACTTTAATCCAATAACTTAAACTTCGGCTTCAAATTATAATATAAGTTAGTCCATCCATTCCTATTGTTTTTTCGTTTACACTGATCTGTCATTAGTCGGTATTTTATAAATTTATGGCACTATAAATGCAGAAAGATAAGAGGAAATTGTAGTGAAAATGAATAATCATAATCAGAATAAGTCCACGTTGTATGGGAAATAGAATAAATTAATCTACAAAACAATAAAGGACTTGATTTCACTATGAAATTATATTAGAAAGAATAGAGATTATTCTAGTTGATACTGCGAAAATCTACCAATCAAATATGTATTTCATACAAAGTAGAAGTCGAATATGTATACTGTACTAGTGGAATGGTTATTACCTGTTACCCCAATCTACTTTGCTCTAAAATACTTATTTATCAATTTGCTTTTACACAGACTTTCAAAAACTCTCATATTCAGAAAACAAGAATGGATATACAACACAATAACCACAATTTGTTTTTGTAAGGGGCATGAACTAAATTGAACTCCAATTGTATTATTGGCCAGTTGCACGAAAATCCAATTCAATTTAACCACTGTAGAATGACGTTGTTCCAATGACGTAAAATTCGTTTATTGGTTCTTGTTGTATTGGTTACGTTGAAATGAATTTACATCGGTTAAGTTTGATTGGATTCTTATTCAAGTGGCCATAAGTCTTTCAGATATTACAATTCAGCATTTATGATGCGTGTCTATAAGAGATGTAAATAAGATTGAAATTTTCAATTGAATATTCATACAAAAACTTTTTGTCATTTTTAGGTGTGCATTTATACTATGTTGGTGGCGAAGTTTATGCAGAATGCCTGTCAGACTCGGCAGTATTCGTCCAATCAAGAAACTGCAATCATCACCACGGCTTCCATCAAAGCACCGTTTGCAAAATACCCTCAGGCTGCGCTCTGAAAATATTCAACAATCAAGAATTCGCTCAACTGCTCTCGCAGAGCGTTATCAATGGATTCGAAGCCGTTTATGAACTGACTAAAATGTGCACTATCAGGTAGGATTTTTTTCATGATTCGATTTAGTTATTAACGTTCTACCCACTTTTCATTCTCACCATTTCAATGTTGAGAATAATGATCCATTTGTTTGTATGGAGTAGACGATCATACATGTTTATCGTGACGGTGTAGTGTCGAGTGTGAAAACGGGCTTTGGAAGGGTGATGGCGTGCAGGCCAGTATTATCAACTTTCTTTTATGTATGATTTCAAAATAACTTTCTCTTAAACTATAGGTCCATTTTTGTCATCCTCGTCATTTTACTTTTGAAACTTCTCCATATTCAACAAACTGTATAGATCTTCATGATCATCGTGAATAGTCTCGTTTTTCTAACATTTTCAATTTACTTGAAATTCCAATTCCTGTAGAATACCAAAAGCTTGAGAATGTTCTTCTTAAACGGACGAACTTGATATAATCTCCGAAAACATTTTGAAAATTCTACAAAATGTTGAAACATATTTTGGCATTTGATGTATTTATTTTTCAAGTCGTTCATTTCATTGTTGAATTGTTCTTACAGGTTTAATATTGCAATATTATCAATGTACAGGACGATCAAAAGTACCTCCTCAGTGAAATATACAATGAAACACTCAATTTCTCGAAAACAAGTTATTTGTTGGACAAAAAGTTATTATAATTTACCTCATATTCATTACAGTAAATGTTGAAACTACCTTCTTTGTTGTTGAGTACTGTACTACACAATTTGAACAATTTTTTCTATCGAAAACAATCAGCAGCTACTGCTGAGAAACTATGATAACTTTGTAATTTCATCATGTAGATTCGAATTCTAAGAAGAAATGTTAACCTCGATTTTTTTCCTTCTTTATGATATAAACTAGACCAATAATAGCCTTGACAATCTATTTCAATGAGTGACACTTAATATCTAGTATCACTTGATATCCTAATAAACTGTATTCGATCTTCGAACCTTTGGATTATCAGACAGGCGCTTATCGCCCTCGGCTACGGACCACTCCAAACTAGGCTATTTGGCAATCTATTTCAATGATTGACACTACTTAATTTCTGTTTATAATTTATAATTTCGACTTTGTTCTCAGGATGTCGTTTGTGAAGGGCTGGGGTGCCGAGTATCACAGACAAGATGTGAGCAGTACGCCTTGCTGGATTGAGATCCACCTTCATGGACCACTGCAATGGCTCGATAAAGTGCTCACTCAAATGGGCTCGCCACATAACGCCATATCTTCTGTTACATAGATAAAATTATCCAAGCCTATTATATTTTTTAAGCCTGGTGAGTGTATTCTCCCAAACAACTGTGAATTAGAGATTTGATTAGTTAAAGTGTTGGAGATTAGTGGTGATGGATGTATGAATAATTCAATTAAAATCATCTGAAACGAAAATTCGATGAACGCTAAAAGATGGATCTCACCCCGGATGGTAGTAGGTTATTCATCACATTTTTGGTTATAAGCTATGTTAATATTCGTCATCGCGAAAGTCACCAAATCAATAATTGTTAGCGTTTCAGAGGACTCGAATTGAATTATTCATATTTATTGTGCTGGTAATGATAATTTATTAGATAAGGATAAAAAACTATTTTGTCTATTCCACATTAATATATTTTAATCATATCAATTGATACAGAAAATTACTTATTCATTTGGTGGTAAAATCATACTTATTGATATTGATACTGCCGTAGTCACGTCAGAGACCCTGAACTGATCAGGAGTGACCTGAAAACTCTGACACCAGACCTGAGCCAGTCAGGTTACACGGAATTATTATTAAAACCAAACTCAAGTTTCAATGCTCATGGCATCATCTTCAGTGTTGGTTGAGCCTAAACTGAAACTTTCCTTTGCAAATTTGTAACCACCAAAGTTTCAGTTTAGGCTCAACCAACACTGGAGATGATGCCATGAGCATTGAAACTTGAGTTGGTTTTCAAAATATATTAATGTGGAATAGACAAAATCGTTTTTCTTCCTTACTTACTATAAAGAAGTTCCACAATATCTCTGATGTAAGTGTTAATAATTTATTACCGTTTGATATCACAATCTCCATATTAGAAAAGAGTAAATGATCTATGGAGTTTTCTGCAAAATCTGCTTCATTCTTTACAAAATGCTCAGCATAAGTTATGTCGTTGAATCAGTTATTGAATTATTTTTTAACAGAATCATCACTGTTTACTGTTTCATTTTTCTCCATGTATACAATTTTTAAAATGTTGACTATAGTGCTTTTCATCCTTGAAGACCCCTGAGCTCAGAGACAGTCTCCCATTACTTCCCAAGCTAGCAAATCACACGCCTGCAGCGTTGCCAATACTAACGCACATTATCACATGATGGCGATGAACAGATGTGCGAGAAAAATTTCTGTTAATCTCTTCTACTTGTAAATCACCGAGTCGTGATAGCAGACTGATATTTCGGTCTAATACGCATGCGTGCCCAGATGATTAAACAGCACATTACATGACAACATTGCCGGGCATTCTGATTGGATTACGCTGGCCAGGGGTCTTGAAGGATGAAAACCACGATAATTTCTGTTCCATATTCATAGAATCAAACTTTAACACAATTTATTTTGATCTCTGGAATTCAACCCTCTTATATTTTAAGAAGTTTCAGACATGAATCTGTTTAATAGCGCATTTTTACTTTTTGGTCTGCTAAAAAGTACATTTTATTCAAGCTATTTAGATCCAAAAAATTTTCTTTTCCAGATAATGAAATAATATGAATACGAGATATTGTAAAAGAAGCTAAGGAGGAATGCTACTCTATCAATGATATATTATTAATTCTAGATTTAAGAGGAATGACTCTCGATTAATTAACTATTATGATTTATTATAGTTTCAAAGAATTATCAGCTCGATATGATTTAATTTAGTGTTATAAGGACGGAGTTTATCGTTTTCAAACAACCTGACAATTTTGTAAGTAAGTTATTTCGAGTTTATGTAAAATAAAGCATGTGAATTGTTTCTTGACTGAACGTTTTCCTCCTTTCTACGTATTCCTTTCGTTTTCTTTGACTGACTTTCGGCCATTTGTCAGAATCAACTCTTTGGAAAGAAGTGATCTCATTATGATTCTCTACTATATTGCATCTTGAGCAATAGTTCATATCGAAAAGTTTTCCTATTCCGATTTTAAATATCTGGAATTATTCCAAATACGATAATACTGCTGTGTGAATTACGTCATACAAAATTCACGTTGAATTAAGGCTCTATAATGACGTATATAAAGGTGTCAACGGGTATAAAGACGTCTATAAAGGTGTCAACGGGATCGTTGATGGTTGGAACATAAATTTTAGTGAATGATCTATTCAACGTAAGACTATTAATAGGCATTGAAAGGAAATTGCTCCATGTAATACTGTAACGACATTCACAAGAACCCACAGTTCAATCAATTGTAATTAACAAAAAAGAAAGGATTGCGTTGAAAAATATACGATCTAACAAAGAACCTAGATAAAAAAGTTGAATAAATTGTCCATACTTGTGATTCAGCTTTAATCAAACAGAAAACGTAAGGCATCATGGTTAGATTACAGAGTCTAGTGAATAAAAATAAATACTGGAATAACACTACGATATTAAATAAAAAATTTATACTATTATTGGTTTCAAATTCACGACATCGAGATCACCCTTCTGTCAAAAATTATCGTCACATTTATGTTATTTACCTCTATATATTCATGACAAAATCAATAAAGTTCATTTAAACAAGAAATGAAAATAGATTGAATAATACCTCTTTCAAGTGACGTTTTACATCATTACCATTATGTGAAAAATATGAACGCCTGTGACGTCAAATCCAAGTAGATTTTAATGTTTTAATTTTAATTACTGTCAAAACAATTTTCAAAATCGTAATTAGGCTATCTATTATTTATAAATAAAAATATTTTCATGGCTATTGACAAGTGGTCAGTATACAAAAAATCATACGAGAGTATGAATAAGAACAATGTAAGTTATGCTAAATCTTGTTCTATTGCGTCTTACTTCGAGGAATATATTATTTTTCCATGGTGCACATCAATCCAACAATCAACATTACACTCAATGAGTGGAGTATGGAGTTCTCTTCCATAAGGCCTACCTCCTGACTAAGAATGCTACACTGTATTACCATGGACTTTTTTCTAGTCAAGAGTAAAACAATATTTTAACGACCGAAAATTTGACACTGAAGAATTTAGAGCACTCGAACAATTTCATTCATTGAAATTGTTTCGAATAAAAATGAAAGAGGAAATGATTTCCAATGAATTATTTTTGAGAACTATTTATTAGTACCGTATTCAAGTAAAAAATCTCATGCTTACAAATCAATGGTTATGCTTATACTTTTTATCAATCTATCTCTATGACAATTCACCTACGAAAACACTTAATATAGTCAATAAGACATAGACCATTGATAATATTATAATCACTATAATAGAATTAGGCTTCTCTACTATGATTTGCATTTATAACTTTCATTTATTCTATAGAATTTTCAAATATATAAGGAAAGCCAATATTTGGGTTCATATATTATGTTCTTTTGATGCCATTCGAGACTGGTGCAAATTTGATATTCCAAGTACGCTTTGGCATCTCATTTACGTTTCAAGATTATTCATGGGTTGTGCCGTCTTCAGAATGATAAAAATGTAGATGAGAGGAAAAAATTCAATTCCAGGTCTGTAGGTATCCATAATAATTGGAAAGCCGAGACTTCAAAATAACCGCGATCACTCTCAGTCTGGATATTATTTCGCTTTGAGCCATAGCAGACGGAATAAATCCTTCCAATCAGCTCCTTTGATAGAAAGAAGGATCAGAGAGGCGTCTTTTGAGAAAAACAAATGGAGAGTGATTTGCAAAGATGGTGAGCGATAAGATGAATGAAAATGATACGTTGAATATGGCAATAAGAAGCGAGCTCCAGCAATGTCAACAATTCACTGGCGGATGAGAAAGGAAAAAGCTTGAGCTTAAAAGTAAGTCTTTCTAATAATATTCTTCAAAAGAACCAAGAACTCTCTTTCCTATAGTTTCTTGGTTTGTTCGTCGTTGAATAGAGAGAGTCGAGAGTCAGTGAGCCTGCCAACTAGAAGCCTACACAACTAATCCGATTGCGAGGAAGGGATCATTCCCAATTGCATTATTTCTGTCTTTGGACAAAAATGACGTTTTGTCCTGAAATATGTTCTCTGTTAGACAGGATAAGAGTAGCTGAGCCTTTTAGACAATTTGTATATAGCTCTGCGATGAATATAGTCAAGTAACAAAGCGTATGATATGGTTTGTGGGTACATAGAAACCATTAGGTTCAAAAACAAAAATTCACGGGAATACTTGAATTAGGAAGATACTGGAGTAAAAATTCCGAATTTTGATCGAATTATAGAGAATTCTCTCCTCTTCAAACACCAATGAATATTTTCATGTTTCACTTTTAAACAAAAAAGATACTCCTAGTAGTTTTGTGAAAATTCATTCATTCGTGTTCTCCATGATTCCACCATTGATTGGATCTGAATGAAGATTCAACACAAGATACAAGCACGGGCTGCAACTACAGATAATAAAAGTATTATTTTATAGAGCCCTAGCATAGCCTGTTCATCTACTGTAGCCTTGGCTCTAGCCTCTTCGTACCTAATGAGGGGGGGAGGGTTCGATGACAACTGGATGACGAAGGTCTGGATGACTGGAAGGATGACGACTGTTTTTTGGCAGTCGAGACCGCCGGCTTTTCGTCTTTTATTACCAATATTCCTTTTTGTAAACGAAAAAATGCTGCCTCTAATATGGTCTATGTCTATACAATCATTTTTTATACGAGTTAATAATTATGTAACTTGTTGTAATATCAGTGTTAGCAATTCTGCATTTTTATTTGTATCAATTCGCTATTGTTGATTTGAATAAATTTAATTATATTTCCAACAACTTTCCGCTTATTTACTCCATTTTCATATTACCCAGATAGATTTTTTATTATTAGTCTATTATTGATGTCTATTCCAAGATTTGAGTATTGAAACTTGAAAATTCTGTAGTTGAAGGTAAGTAGGCTAAATGGCAAAAATATTGGAATTATCATTAAATTAATAATTTCAATGAAAAATAGCTAATTTAATTGAGAGAGAGTGTACTGAATTCATTAGATAAGAAGGAAACCCGTAAAATCAAATTTATCCATGCTTTGCTGTTGTTGATAAGATAGCCTCTGACATCTAGTAGCAAAATTAGGAACTACGTCCTAGAATTCACGAGTAACGATCGATATTCTCAATCGATATCTATCGACAAACAGCTAGTCGAGTAGTTGATACTCGTTCCTTTCGATAAATGAACGCTGGATTTTGACCAAAGTCAGCACACTGTACCTAAAAATTTTGCAACTGCGAAATATCAAAATACAAATCACGGACATGATTCTACGTGAAAAGTTAGGATAGGAACATCTGATAAACCATGGTCCGCAAATGCACCGTTATCGAGTAAAAAATCGCCAAACATGCGAAAATTGACATTTTCTTTATTTTTTTATAAATGTGGTAAGGGGCTCCAAAATTTATAATTGGTCTCAAATTATGCAGATTGTGAAGACGAATCGTTTGAGCTCGGTTTCAAGGATGTAGCTACAATATTTTTTGAGATATGGTCGAAAAACCGAAAAACGCATATGAAAAACCATGATTTTCCGTGAATTTTCACTTAGTGTGGAAAAACCACTATAGTAATCCACTCGAAAATATTCTTAATAGATTCTCCAGTTCATTTACTAGATTTGATAACGTTTACATATCGTAAAACTTCCAATTAGCTTTAGAATGATTGAAATTTCAAAAGAGGATATAATAATGGAAAAGTGGATTTTCAATTTTCCTGGTTCTCTTATGGACAGGAAAGGTTCCAAAAAATTCCACTTACATGGAAAATAGGTCCAGAAATCGAATGAGGCTAGTTTCGAAAACTCATCTATCAAGGTCATGGAGATAAAAAAATATAATCAAAAGTTTTTTCAACTTCCTTAAATTACAATGACCTTATGTAAACTTGTTCTTCATCGAATTCTAGGATAGGAACATCTGATAAACCCATACCCGAAAACCATGCGTTACTGAGTTACACGCCGTCAAAGTTGTCAAAATTGATTATTTTTTAATCTTTTATGAAGTTAGATGAGTGATTTGAGGCTGAAAAAATAACTCACTTGATGCTTCTCCATCTGAATAATCGTTTAAAAATTGTTACAAGCATGTAAATGAAACATTTCCCGAGTAATCGTGAAAAAACAATATATCCTATAAGGTTTTTGCAATAAAAAACTTTTTACTCGAAAACTACTTGAGATACGTTCTTGAAACATATCTAGATCGATTTATCAGATCGATTTAATCAACTTTTACAAGATGAAACTTTTAAGTGGAAAGCAGTGAAAAGCTCAAGTTAGCTTAAAAATGCACCGAACATTAAATTTATTGAAACTTCCTCTACACAACACTACGACCACCGAGTTTCTTTTTCCACTCAGAGATGGCGCTACTGTATCTATCTGTGATACAATTCATAATATTAATATTACAGTATTCGCTGTGTGCATCTACCGTGTTGCGCTCTGGCGGATAATCGTATGAATCTACGAGGGTAGATTAACATGGGCAAGGATAGGCTTATGTACGTAAAAATTAGTTTATAATTGAAATAGAATTCCCTGTCGCTATTTTTCCTACTTATCGATTGTGGAATTATATTTAGAATAATAAAATTAACATATCGCATGTTCTAAAACATTATTATAATCTTCAATTCAAGTTTTTAAATCAACTTTAAAGGTTATGTTCGAAGCTCATGGAGCAGACGATGTAGTTTATCCACAGCTGAGTTCATTTCCATTGGTTATCATTTCAAATTGCATTATGGGCGCGAGACTTCAAATCAATCATATGCTTTTGAACTGGATTTTTCACTCGATTAATTCAAAACTGAGATCCGATTTCTTTGTTGAATCACTTTACGTTTGTAAATATGGAAGGAATAGAAGACGCAATTACTATTGTGAACGTATTTATACAATTAGGAATACGACAATACTTTAAATGCATTGTAAATGCTTATTCCCTATCCTTTCTCATGTTAAACTGAACTTTTTCGTTCACTAAAATTCCACGTGAGCGCAGGTGTCGATTTTATTATCCCCAACACCTACGTGCACACAGCGAATAGTTCCTCTATGATTAATATTAATAATTAATTTTATTAATTTCGCGGCTGGTTTCAAATTGAGAAAATTTTTACAGCAAAATGCACCATCAATGATCTGTGGCAGGGAAATGCTTCTGGCATTTCGGTGGCACAATACTGGAAAGGACAACTTTAATGCCTTATTGCTTGGACACGAAAAAGTAAAGTAAGTGAGAAAATGGTGATTAGCGTCAACTTTTTAGAAGAAATCACTCGTTAAATCAATTATTCAATCAGAAATTAAACAATTAATACATTCAGATTTTCCATACGGAGTCAAAAAGATGAAATAATTGAACCGAATACGAATCTCAATTCGAGTATTAAGAAATAAGGCTCTGGAAGGACGTTTTTGGATAGGATAAGCCTACTTCTTCATCAGTTTAATTAAAAGGGTGTTATAAATTACATTTAAAAAAAAATAATAAAATGAGTTATTTATGAGTGTAATAATTGCACTAATTGCAACTTATAATTATTGTTGTTTGGATTCCTAAAATTTTAATTTGGTTTGGTGTCTAATATAATATATAGTTAATAGTAAGTTTTATTTCTTGTACCCTTTTCTATAATATATTGATTTATCTCTGTCAAAGGCACTAGTTCGTTCCCAGTTGTATCCCGTGGTTCGGAGGACATGTGGTATTAATATTTATTATCCTCGGCTGCTATACAATTTTATTATTGTACAATTTATTGAATCCAGAAAACTGGCTGCTAGCTAGTAGACCTATATGGACTCCTTTATCCTCCCTTATTTTATAGGATATAATTTCTACCTCCTTGTCTTGATCGTAACAAAAGAAGTTCGTGATATATTTCTGTCTCATTCATCGAAACAGGTGGTTTTGTACCTTAGAGGCCTGTTTCATAAAAATTTAGAAGTCCTTTAAAACAGGGATAAAGTGGACACTTATTGACATATTACTTTGTCGCAAAGAGTATTCATATACATTGAAACCTTATTTGTTAAAATTGGACCAATATTAATTTATTGAAATAAGGCAGCTTTAGTGATGGGTGACCGCTGGAGGTTACTTGCACTCCTTTTTACTGTCTTTAAAATTCACACAGAATAATCTAAAATCGCCTTGAAATAACATTCAAAGCATACGGAGACTGTTGAATTGTTGTAGCAGACTTTAGCCGCAAGCCCAGGATGCACTGCAACCAGCCTCCAGCGGTCACCTATCACTAAAGCTGCCATATCTCAGTCAATATTGGTCCAATCTCAATAAATAATGTACTAAAAAACGTTATTCTTGTAAAATTTTTGTAATATCAACTGTTTTCGAGTTATTCAAGAAACAAAATTTCAAATGGCCGCCATTTTGTTTTATGGATTTGAAAATTTGTCATAATTTTTTTGTAGCTTTGTCCAGTTGTCATGAATGTTGGTGCAAAGTGTAAATTCCATATGTTCAACTATTATTGAGATAAAAAATAATAAGTGAAAAAAACAAAATGGCAGCTGTGTGAGTAACTAAGGACTTCTGGACAATTTAAATATGATATTTAGATATGGTTTTCACCCAGGAACAATGCCCTAGAGTATTGGTAGGGAGTTCTGAAACACTCTGTATGTCATAAACTGTTAAATGGTGTAAAATGTGAAGAATGTATTAATTTTCTTATATTTGACAACAACTACTCTCTTAAATCAAACCCTCTTTCGGCTATAAATAGAGGAAATCTAAAATACCCATCAAATAGTATATTGAATTTGTTGATTACCGGTTTGAAGGTTTTCAAAGTGATGTTGAGTGAGAGTAATGAATATTCATTTTTGAATTGTAAAAGTCAGAGAAATACAGTACGGTACTCTAATGAATGTTATTCTCAATGCCCTTGTCGTGGACTTTATGATGATTGCAAAACTTGTGATAATGATTTAATGGTTTTTCAAAAAAGTGTGTGTTTACACTTTGTAATATTTTATTGAATAATTATTGTAAAACGAAGAGAACAAGTCTCATTGAAGGAGGGAAGAAATTTTCAAGGAAGAAAAAATGAGATAAGTTTAGTAGTAAGGTGTAAATAATAATTGTATAGTTCAAATCAAAGTTATATTCTAAAAGTAACTTTAATAGACTGTTTCGGAATGAAACATCAAGGCAACAGGAGCTTGAATAAAACGATAATCGATTCTCTATTGTGAATCTGTTTTTGATGTTATTATCTTTCAGCTTATAAATATAATGAATCCAATTTTTGTGTTGAGCTAGGCAAGAGTTTATTGTAAATTGATTTTTTGGTATTCTATAACTCATCTTTATTTGATTTAAAATTTATAATTAAAACTGCAAGAAATTTCTAAAAAATTACTAGAATGTTGTTGTTGTTTAGTTAGGCAAATTATCAGTACAAGTTTCTATAATAAATGTTTCCAAGTACAGTAAGTAACTTGTAGTTATTATTTTATTTTCCATACCTATCGAGTATTCAAAGTTCATAAGAGTCTTAAATAAGTTATTAAATTACAATAATTCCTGTATTGGAATGTTAGCCCTCAAAAAGCACTTTATTATGAAAATATGAAAGGAGAATGAGCTATAGAATACAAGAAGCAGCAGTCAGTCCGACTTCTCTTGTGACGTCACGTTTGCAGCAGCATAGCCTGTTCATCTACTGTAGCCTTGGTGTAGTTTAGCTTTCAACGAGAACGTATACTGAGTTTGTTGAGATGAGTTCGTCGTTTCCAAACTTTCAATCAGTCTACTTCGTAGGTGTATCTCATTTCAAGAGGATCAATATCACCTATGAGGGTCTGAAATCAATATAGAATACAGCCAGCATCAGACTAGAGAAACTTGGAGAATCCAATTCAAGAGAAAAATAGCGGCACTTGTAATTGGCAATTGAAAGCAGAAAGAAGAGTTCCACAATCATTCAGTTGTCATGTCACGTAGCGAAGCAGTCCGACTCGACGGATGCACGCAGAGATCGACCCAATTGTACCTCGATGCGACTTGAAGCTTGGGGCTTGCGAGACCGGTAGAAAGGCAATCTGTTTTGTCAAGTATTGTGCTACAACTACAACAAGCAAATGCTATTTTGAGAACTGCTTGGCAGGAGCATTGTGATGAGAACAGTTCACGGCTCTTGTAATCTCGTGAAGAAGAGATTTGCTTGAATTACAATTTCAAGGCTTTTCAGTTTTTGTTGGTGAGAGCCTGGTTTTACCTCGATGAAAGTGGATTAGGTTCACAGCCATTGTAACCTCATTAAAAAAGTTTTGCTTAATACACTTCGATGGAAGTGGGTAGATTCACAACCTAGTAATCTCCTGAAAAAGTAAAAGTAAAAGATAGAATAATTTTTTCAAGGCGTTTATCACTCTTATTGGAGAATCTGTATTCTAAGTGAAAACAAACTTTCACCATGTTCCCTAACAAGGGATAATTGGTTATGTTGGTGAAGTGGAACAACCCCACTTGGATCTCCTCACTATAAAAAGCCATACGCTAAATAAATAAATAAAATAAATTGGAGAAACGTACATCTGGCTCCACCTCAATGTATGGTTAATTTATGGGAAATGTAGTGTATCTTCACGAGTTGAAGGTATCGACTGTAGAGGAATATTAAAGTGCTTCTTTACTAGATAATTAATTGAAGTATACTTGGAATTTCAATAACACCTACCGGTTGGTAGGCCCTAGACAGTGAATTCGGCAGAGCGTCGAGCAAATCTCAGTTTAATCAGCCGAGACATCTCTTACGCTTACTTAATCTATTATACCTACCTAGTGGTTTGGTCAAATGTCGGGGGTCCTAGTTCGGTCAAAAAACCAACAAAACACTAGACCAGGTATTGTCTTGCTGATTTGTTCAGTGCCTTATCATTCGTTAAATGTAATTTGGTTCTTTTTTTTTTTTTTTTTTTTTTTTTGTAATTGGGTTGGGCTATGCAACCCTTAGCCACCGCGACCGCTATTCGATCTTTTGTGGCATCCCCTCTTCGGCTTATGCCATGTTCCATAATCCAAGGCCAGAGCAGAATTTACTCAGGGCCTTGAAGTCCAGTTCTCTTGCCTCCTCTGGTAGGAGGGTTGCCTTTCCAAGAATTCTCCTCCTCATTTGCAAGAGTGCTGGACATTCCAGCAGCAAATATGCTGCTGATTCTGTTTCTTCTATGCAGAATCTACATTCAACATCCTGACATAGTCCCTTCTTCCGTAACATATACCTGAATGGGCCGTGTCCTGTCAGGAGGCTTACTATTAGCATCAGCTCCCTCTTTCCCAGGCTTATTACATTGCGGGAAGCCTTTGTTTGGGTTTAATCAACATTTTTGATTGTCGTAGTCCTTCTGTCCTATTCCAAATCAAAACCTTCTTCTTTTCCTCCCATTCTCGGACTTTAGCTTTACAATAGCTAAAAGGAACCCCACAACCTGGTTCCGGTCCTACAAATGGAGGAGAGGCTGTTCAGCCTCTTTTACTTTTAAATTGGTACCCATAAGATTCCCACAAGTAGCTGGAGACTTATTCAGTCACCCTGGGCAGAGCTCCGCGTTCACCCAGGGAAGGCTTCTTGAAACTGGAGGTCGCCTGGTATCCAGAGTTCGCATACTCGATGTCAGGCACTCCCCTGACCATGCAGCCGTCGGCGTATGCTGTTCCACCATATGTTGGCTTGGCTTGCGCAGTTGATGCTTCAGGTGTTCCTACTTGAACACCCTACTTAAGCTGGGACGCAACGGTGTTAGTTGCCAGCCAGTCTACATCAACCACTTGCTCAGGAACCCGGGGGATCGCCACACCCCAGACAGAATAAATTCTGTCCCCCTGCGGGATAATTTGGTTCTTAGTGATGATCTAATTATTTCTCAGCCGAGCTGAGACCCCAATCCAGCCACGCGGTAGTTGTAATTGAGGCGTCAAATATTGAAATTTCTCTTTATGTGGAATGCGATAATGTAGGGGGAGGGTAATATACTAATAATTTATATGCGAATTTTGTTTTCTTACGGATAGGCTACTGTTTTCCTCCGCCCTAAAAGCAGAGTCGAACAAGAAGAAAACTTTCCTCTGATTGGATTGACGAGAAGTAACAGACGTAGTCTCTCTTGCTGAAAGATACTGAACTTTTAATCAGTAGCGGAAGAGAAATTTAATCTATTATAGGTACCTGTAAGAGCTAGAGCTAGCTTTCCGAATTTTCGCCTCCGACTAGAATAATCAATTGCGAAATAAAAAGTAGACTATTTTATACTTGAAAAGAGAAAAATTTTATTGGTGTTTTCTGTTTATGGCGATTTTGCATTTTCATGCTTCATCAGAACACTTTATCATTTATGTTCAAATGCTCTTTATCTAAGTCATCTCAAGTGTCTATAATTTGATCAAGTGGAGAATATGCATTTACAAGTGAAAAAAATGAAAAATTAAAGAATTCTTGTATTTTAGTTTTCTTATCAATATATACGGCTATTCCTATTAGGCATACAATAGGCCTTGAAATTGGATTAAATATGTTCATTAATGACTAAATGGTTTTGGATTGATTTAAAAAATCTTTTCATTTACAATAAATTGAGATCAATAAGTTCTGTTACGTGATTGAATCCAAGGTATCGGAAAATATCCAAATCTAAACATTGAAATAAGATTAAATAAAACACTAAAGGATATTGTCATAATTTATAATTGGATATTGTCAATTCCACTGTTTTAAAACAGTGAAATTGACAATATCCTTTAGTGTTCTATTTCATTATGGAGTTCCACAACATCAATCAGATTTCTACAAATAAGTTGAAATAAGATTAGATTGAATTTCGAAAATTCTCATTGGCCTTGGTTTTCTGTAATAATAATTGTTATTGTTTTTGAATTGACGTTGGTGTAGAAGTTGAGGAGCATTGATGAAACACGATAAATTACCCCAAGCCTTGTCAGAATATTCAATTTTCAATGTCAATAGATGTCATTCTCTACGCCAATATTAAATTGAAATTTTCTCACCATATTTACTTCACAATATTTCAATTGAATAGCGGGATCGTCTGAGTAGGGAGCTTCCGCGGTTTTATTTGAAAGCGGGATACTGAAACGGAGCTTCGTGAAAATTGGAAATCATTCTGTTGTTTATTTATTCTATGAAAATGAATTTGATATTGAGCATTTGACTATGGAGAAGAGGTATTCAGTTGTCAAATTGAAATAACATCCCCTATATCAGCTTTCAATATTGATAAAATATTTCTGATTGGAAAGGAAGGGCTAAATAAAGTTCTGCACACAGTAATAGATTATTTCCAATCTGAAAACTCTTGATAGCATTTCAAGATTATAATTCGAATATCTAGTTTCAGGAAATCGTGGTAAAGGATCGGAGAGTCTGAAAAAAGAGAAAGAGTGAGAGGGAAGGATTCTATCATATCCGTTAAAAAATTATATGATATCTGGAATCTTATCATAATTATATTAATTATCCTTGGAATCATATATGATATATCCGTCAGATTCATATCATGCTTATCTTATCATATCTATCTGTTGCAGAGCAACTATCAATGAATATTGACGATGGCGTGAAAATAAAAAGAGATAACACTGAAAATAATCGGACTTCATACATAAATTTTCGCTAGTTTGACACAAGCTGATAAGAGCTGAGTCACAACATTGTTTGTTTGACCGGGTTCCTTCCATGGTTATCAACAAAGTTATTGTATGAAGTAGCTATTGATTTCGCAACTTGATATCGTTAGCTATATTATTGATTTGATTGTATATTTATATAATTTAAAAGGGTTTTCACTTGTTCAGTGCTGGTACAGAGAGTGTATAGTGTATAGTGTATAGTGTATAGTGTATACACTCTCTGTAAGTGCTGGTGTTTATGAGCGCTATCTATATTATTGTACTCAATATTTTTGGCAAAATATGCAGGAATCCGTGTCTGCCATTTCTATATATTTTCGTGGTTTTCTCTGTTTGAGAGCTAATGGGGTGACCATTTATATCACATTTCCACCATAATTAACAAAATGAGGACTTGCAAACTATAGCAGGATCCAATTAACATGTCAGAAGTCAGCTGTTCCAGTAATAATTAAACAGTGATTTCGACACAATAATCAAAAGGCTTGAAAGTCTTAAAGACCTTTAAAGTCTTTAAAAGACCTTTTCAAAGAAGACCTTTCAAAGAATAACTTTTTAAAATACCTTTTCAATAATCTGCGAGATTCAGCATTTGTAGGTTAAGTATTGTGATATTGCTCTTTGGAACAGCTGACTTCTGACAAGTTGAATTGGATTCTGCTATATATCACAATATTATGGTTGGAAGAGACTCAGAAAACAGATGAGCTGAGAATGACAGAAAAGAGAGGCAGAGAGAGATAAGGCCTACAAGCCTGTGTGGCTGAAAGATTGTTATGTGGATGGGGTGAGGAACGGGAACGAACTAATGATAAGGATGCAAAGCTTAATTCCAGTCACGAGGGAGGTTTAATTTGCATCTTTGGAAGGTGTCATTTCATACACAAGAGGCAAGATATCCGTTCATTTCTGGCCGGCCCTAATCTCACCAACCGCGAGAAACCTGATTATTCTCATCCGATGATAATGCCTCAATTCATTTTGCTCGGCTACTTGCCAGAGTGCACTTAGAACGCCGAAGGGGGCCAGCTTTAGTTGCAAATATTCCCGAAGGAATTTCACTGCCTCACGAAAAGCGACAGTCTGGTGAGGAATTGAATTTATAATAATTGCAACTTTGATGATTCTCTTTGATCAATTTTCTGGTGCAGAGAAACTGTTCGAGGGGTACCAGACTCCTTCGTCTTAGCTGCTGCACAGAATAGGAATGGATTGATATCTATAGTTTCTCTATGGTTGCAGAAACTATTTCCGAGGGAAATTATGCTTATGTCAAGTCTTCTTAGATAAAGTGTGTCACTTCATTTTATTGGATTCGAACTGATACAGACAGCGCACGTCCGTGTCTAGTTTTACATTTGGATGTTTCTAACGTGTGAGATCTACCGATATCGATGATTTTTCGAAATAAATAAGAATGATAGCGAATCTTATCATATGAACTCACTCAGATACAGATACAGACAATAATGTTATTTATGGTACTTTATTTATTCACACTGAGAATAAGAAATTTTTGGAGCATAATATTGAAAGAAGATTAAGAAAAAAGAGGAAGAGAAAGAGTGAGAGTAATAGAAAAGAGGAAGAGCGAAAAGAAAAGAAAACAAGAAAAGAGAAAGAGAATGAGAATGATGAAGAGGAAGAGAGGGGAAGAGAAAAAGGAAGAGAAAGAGATATTTGATATTTATTTTGCACATCTTACGTTGCCAGGTCTGACATTCTCTTTCTCTGAGAGAGATTGATTGATTGATTGCCTTTATTAAGGGCGGAGTTAGGACTCCTGGTCCTCTCTACCACACAACCCTAAAGAGATTTAGATTTAGATTCAGATTTATTACTTTATTCATGTAGATAACAATGTCAGCTTAAATTCTAGACTGTATAGTTTAGCAATGAATCTCGTAAAAAATGAAAGTACCATAATTACAATCTCCAATAATTCACTTAACAAAGCTTATACTATGGAAGCTAATCAAATAATATGAATAAGAGCTTTACTTCTAGATAATTTCATACAGCTATTTTATTTATCAAAATATATGGCTTAGGTTCTAAAGCATGACGTCAAAACTAAAAGCAATTACAATAATCCATTCAATAAACAGTCTAAACAGAGCAGAAGAGAACAATGGAACCTCACTATTATACTCTACAGCTGTATTAAACAATAATTGCTAAAATAACTAAAATAATCTGTCCGTATTCACAATATACATATGAGATTCAATACGCTAACATTAAAAAATGATCGTTCTGTATCCACATGAAACGGCGGAGTTTGAACATATGAATGTCCATTCTTGGAGAAGGACATGCAAGGACATCCTTCCCATAAACACTCAACCGAGATAAGATAAGATAAAATAAGATTACTTTATTCATGTAGATAACAATAATTATAACTGCTTAGATACTAGATTACAAAAGTTGTAAGTATGTATAAGTAATATAATTCTAGTAATTTTATGAATTGTAACTAATAATTTTCAACAATTTAAAATGCAATCTAATAATGTTAACATAAGTGAGATTTATCTACACGAAACGGCGAAGTTTGGACATATAAATGTTCATTCTTGGAAAAGGATGTCCAAGGACATCCTTTCCATTAACACTTGGCCGAGAGAGAGAGAGAGAGAGAGAGGAAGAGAAAGAGTGTGAGAGAGAGAAAAGATTTGGAAAGAGAATAAGAACTTATACAATATATTCTTCATTATATTTGCAGATGAAGCACACGATTAATCATTGTCCACGAAACCAGGTAAAATTTATACTTTCAGACTACATGAGACTATAACGTTATGGAAATGAATCTTGACTGTTCTCTTCATTTTTCTTCTAATTAATTGCTAAGTAACATATTCATTTCTCAGAATATAACAGTTTCTTGCAATACTGGGTAATTCAATCATATACATGCACTGAGTTTCAGTATAAGCTGAAAAAATGTAACGTACGTGCTGCTCATTTATACAACGGAAATTGTGTGGTGGCCGTAGAAAGATGGTTTCACATTTTTCACACAGGTTATCATGTTCTCCATTTATGGTGATATGAAATACGAATTTTGTGCTCAGAGATTGATCATCCCCAGGAAAAATTAATATCACACTGGAAAACAGCGATGAATTTTTACATTTGCGATGAAAAAATAGCCACGAAGTTTTACATTTGCGAAAACGCAGATTTATCGAGCTATTGTAAGGAAAGCTATACCTAGTTAAATCTTTGGAGGCTTAAGAAAACTGAAAAGCACGAATATAACTCAGATTGGTTGAATACTGTTTATGTATTGCATTGTTCTATACTAACAGAATCCAGTAGCCTACTTATATACTGGCCGTGACACTGGATTCACTTCGTAAAGCAATAACTTACAGCTTCCATTGGGAAATCAATAGCAGTGAGTCAAAGCTTCTTATTTCTTGTCTCCAAAAGCTATTTATTACAACTCTATAGGTCTACTTGTGGTTGTATATTTACATGAAATAGTGAAGGTAATATTGTGGTATGTATCAATAGAAATAGTTGTGAAAACCTGTAGTCCTCTAATTATTGTAGTGACTTTTAGATAACAGATACAGATTACCATAAGATTAAGATTACCATAGATAACAGATTAGACTTGATAACTCCTATCTCTTCTCTATGCTTTTACATATACAACAATAGAAACCATACACTACAACACATTATTGCAGTGTATCGATCACTAACATCTATCTATATCAGGATCCAGGGCAAAGCGTGGTATACTTAATCGGTCATCACCGGGTATATTTCCTATGGGACATACCGGTATACCCGGCGATGACCGGTTAAGTAGGCTATACCACGATTCACCACACGGATCAGGATCAGGAGTGCAGTTCGTTTTAGTGATGGTAGTTGAGTATCGATAATTGCAGATAGTGATAAAGTTTTGTTTTTGAGGAATGTGCGAGTTCTGAGTATGCTACAATTGAAATACACTAGTGCGAGTACTACTAGGATGGAGTGTGAAAATACTGTTACACTGTGTTCTCATGCATAGTCAATGCAAGAAAACAGTTTGCCTTCGAACATGTTCATGGAATGTCAGCTACACCAGTATACATGATGATATCTTTGATCAGAATACGCTTGATAGTGTCTTGGCAGACCTTCAAGGCATTCTGTTTAAGGAACACAGTGATACTCATTTGGCAAGACTCTCTGTTTGGGAAGGGTTTCTATGCAAACATGAGGAATCAGTCTTAGTCAGCGTTTCTATTCCTTGTTAGCTTACAAAAGTAATCTAATCATTTCTCCATAATAATAAATCACGGAATAATGGATTCCAGAGTGTTTTGTTCTCATTTATTCATTTATTCAGTCAGTAATAAACAAATGATAGCAACAGCCAGGTTCACGTCCCTGTGTACTGTGTATATTTTGTGTGTATTGAATCGCTCTCAAGTATTTATATTCTAATCGGTACGTCAAATGATAAAATGTCAATTCCTGACTATATATAAAAATAATTGTATAATTAGTTTATAAAATAATTTCAGAATCACAAATTTTTTGCCGTCTCAGTATGAATGATTGAACAAAATAATTATATTTTTATTAGGCTACCCTCGTATTGTGTAGGCCTGTGGCAGCGTCAGCTACCATTGACTTGAAGTTGATGCTTCTCATCATACTTGTAACATAATTAAACTGTATTTGTAAAGTATACTTTCATATATATGTGAGGTATTTTTGAAAACTGTTAATTCAAATAATTTAAAACATTAAAAAATTTCACAATACTCTAAAATCATGACACAAAGAACGAAGCTATCAATCTATCAAAGATCTCTATTTCAAGACCAAGTGTTAATGGATAGCTAGTCCTTGGGCTTGGACATCCTTTTCCAAGATTGAACAATTATAAGTTCCAACTTCGCCGTTTCATGTAGATAAATCTCAATTATGGTAACATTCTCACATTACATCTAGTACTTAATTTTTAAAATTATTAGCTTAAAATTACTTACTGACAACTTTCCCATTTCATAATGGTATAAAAAATATCTGTTTGTTATCATTGTACGTTATTCACAGGTGAAAACTTGGTCTTAAAAAATTACTACTCCATAAGGATACATTGATCATTTCAGAGTCCTGTTGAATGAACTCCTTGAGGTTTAGGACCTTGATTTATGGCTAGGAACCATCCTTGGGTTAATAAAGTTTCGTGACAATCGGATGTATGGTATTCACAGGCCGTGAAAAAACCGAAAAACCTAAGCTAATTAATAATATAGATATACCTCAATTATGTTAATATTCTCACATTACATCTACAACTTTTCCAACTGTATTTGAGAAAGTGTCAATTCAATTTGAGAGAGTATCAGTTGTAATTGAGAATAGTGATTTGTAATTGAGAAAACATCAGTTGTAAATGAGAACGGTCAATTGTATTTGAGAAGATATCACATGTAATTGAGAATGGTGAATTGTAAATGAGAAATCGTCACTTGTAAATGAGAAGTTAAAACGTGAAAAAGGTCAGCTGGTTCTTTAATTTGATTTCTCAATTACAACTGACATCTTCTCAATTTCAAATGATACTTTCTCATTTACAATTCACCATTCTCAATTACATGTGATATCTTCTCAAATACAATTGACCGTTCTCATTTACAACTGATGTTTTCTCAATAGCAAATGACCATTCTCAATTACAATTGATGCTTTCTCGAATACAACTGGAAAAGGTGTAGTAGACTACTTATATTGTTAAAATTATTAGCTTGAAATTAATAGAATGATATTACTTATACTTACATCTTTTGTGATCTAGAACCTAAGCAGTCATATTTTGTTATCTAAATGAATGAAGTAATCTAATCTAACCTAATCTCATCTGAAATCGAGGCAGGCAACTTTGAGTCCTACTATAAACAGTAATCACAGCTACTTTTTCTGCGGCTACATTGTTAAGAAACTGTATGAGTGGAAAAATCTTTTCAGGAATCAAATAAAGCTGTTTAAATGCCTGTGGTGCTAATCGTCCATGGGTACTTAGCTTTGAGATTAATGTTTGCGTCCAGTAAAGGACTTTCCATGACGAGGAAAATCCCGTTTGAAAGTATGTGAAACGGCGAAGCTTTAAAGCTGGTGGCTCGTATTAAAACGCAGCGACCATAAACGGAAACGCATTCATCGTATTGTGGAGGTGCAGTAGCTGTTTATTTCACAAATTGTTGTTTTGAAAGTCGGAAAAAAATAGAAGTAGCGTAATGTTTGTAGAAGGAGGAAATGGTGGATAAGAGTTAAAAAGGTAGGAAGTGATGAAGGTTGATGTGGATGGCGAGTAATAAAAAAGGTGGTGGTGGTGGAAGGGAAAGAGAGAGTGAGAGAGAGAGAGAGTTAGGGGGAGGGTGTGTGTGGGTGAGGGAGGAGAGAGAGAAAAATGAGTTCTCTCTCGCTAGAGAGGTAGCAGGAAAGGAAAATATGAGCGTGTAATGACTGAAAAAAATAAAAGAGATTGAGTGAGACTGTATGAGAGAGAGAATCAATTGTGCAGAGAGAAAGAGAGTTGTAGCAAGATTGGAGAGAGGGATTGAGTAATAGGATCTTTACCTTTTCCAAAGTAGCCCGTATTACTGCCGTGCGTTTATTCCTCAGCTGGTGATAAAATACACGTACATAAATTGGTTTCAAGGTGGCAGACCGTAAAACGTAATCTTTAATCCTAAGCTCTGCAGTTCTTTGTTCGAAGTTGACCCAATTTCAATAGTAAGCAGGTTATTTACGCTTGTTCTATCTTGCAGTGACAGAAATTTAATTTTAAGCTACCACATCAATTAATCAAGAACACATAAATTAAAATCACTTACCTGTGTGATGTGCTCAGGCTCTCTCATTTATGGTAAGGCTCTATAAAGACTGTTTTCATGGTGCAAACTACCATTTACTTTTCTAGTCAAAATACACAATCTCGTATCTTGGGGTTTTGCGAGTTGAAAAAGTTTTTTGTGGAAATTTCAAAAACGCTTTCCTTTTCCAGGTAATTCACGATGCATGGATAAGAGAAAAAAGAATAATTTGAAAATAAAATCTTATTCTTTACCATCTAAACTGCAGTCTAGAATTTTACTTCCAGTCATATTAAAACTATTTATCCTGATAAAAGGGTGGACCAGAATTTCATTTGATAAGAAGACATAACAGAAATGATTTATCATTACAAGCAAGTAGAATAAAGTTGTCAAGTATAGCAGGCATTAAAATACTGAAGATGATTATTCATTGATCCATTACGAACTGCGATGTTTACTCTAATGTTTTCTCTCCACTTCCGACATGCAGTCATGTTTTTTAATGTAAGAAATAAAACTGAAGTTTTATATTTTATTTTTGAAACATTCAAAGGATTGTATTCAATAAAGCCCATTGCATTATCAATTTAAACTTATATTCATTTATGAAAGATGTTATGCTTCAAGCAACATTAACATTTCATTGTCACAGTTCTATTTCTACAGAGTTTTTACACAACAGTTTTTTAAATAGTATAAAAATACACAACATGATAATTTTCGGATTTGGTTCTAATGCTCTATTTATTGATTCTAGTATGGGAATGAACACTTTACAAGAAGAAGACACGTTGACAAGATTGACAAGGATGTATACATTCAAGATAATGTCAACTGCCAAATTATACAAAAATATATTTAATGATTAACATTCAATTGCTACACTTGATAATGCTCCTATAATGAACAAGTTTTTAGGATCTCATGCAAGCTGATAAAATGACATCCAATTCCTCAAATTGACAGGATTTAAGGATTTTAAGAGTCTAAATCCCTTCCAGAAGTTCCACAATATCTAATAAAGTTTAAAGAGATTAATAATTTAGACTTCTATTGGATAAGATTGATTTAGATAATAAGAGAGGAATAAATTGATTAATTTGGAAACACATTTTTATTCTGACAACCTCATTATCGTAGTCTATGAACTGTAGATCATAGACTAATGGGACAAGCTAACGATTTGGCTGCAAAGATAAAAGATCCTACAGCCAGAAAAGAGTTTCTAGATGATGTTCAAGCAACAGCTACAAGGGAATCAATTGATGTTGTCAAAAATGTCAGAATACTTATAGAAGATGCAAAAAGAAAACTGATGTGAACTGAAAACTGAAAAGAAGGATATGATGAAAAGTAAGAAGATAACGGTTTCTTTGGTATTTCCACTCCCTTCCTTTTTCCAATTGAATTGGATTCAACCTTATATGATTATGGAGAATGGATTATATCTGTTCTACATTCAATTGTGACTCCTTTTATTGATATAATTCATCTCTGTGCATCAAAGACATTCATCAATCATTCCTCCCCAGAGTGCAACTAGAATACGGTAATAAAACTTTTAACAGCCAGACATTTTGATAACTTATAAGAAGATTATCACGAAGAACTCTTGATGAAATAGTAGAGAGCTTCCATCAAAGTCACATAATGTGTGCTGTTGGCTACCACGACATATGTTGCGGTTGAAGTGTCTCCGCAATAGCATCCCATTCCCACAGGACAGAGACACATTCTGAACTTTGAATAGAACGAGCAGGAAATAGCTTTACGGAAAGTTCAACAACGGGAATCTTCATCCTCCTCTAACCGCAAGGCGCTCTCACGCGATTAGGAAAGTTATGTTGTTTCTACTTGACAAATGCATGTCCGGAAAATTAATAAGAGTGTTACGAGTTTACACTAAATTGATAATTCCGTTATACCAACTCGAATTTCTACAGAGGGACTTGGAACTTGGGTTACAATGATTATAAGTATTATTATCATTATAATTTTTATAATGAGAAGCGTTCTTGTAATATCATACTGGACTTCTGATGTCAGAGGTGGAGATTTTCCCTAGATGATAATCATGAAGAGAAGCTTCTTTGTAATTTCATACTGGTATTTTTATATTGTGAAAAAGGATTGAATTCAAATAATAAAATCATAATGAGACGCTCTCTAGTTACCTCATACTATGTAATTAAGTTGTAAGAGGTAGGAATTCGACCTAGATGATGATCATGTAGGAAAGCTTTCTTGTGATCTCGTAGCCTACTGGGAATTTTGATATTACAGGTATCAAAATATTATACGTATCACCCATAGGTGGTTCCACCTCACCTCATAACCCTATTTTTCCTTGTAGGTTCTAATCATGGGAATCATAGTTTGATTTCAATTTTCAGAATACAATATCCACTCAATTGAAAAAAATTGAACTTAATGATGATCATAAGGCTAGGCGTGCAGCGGTTAGTCAAGACAAGAACTATCAAGACGAGACAATAATCAAGACGAGATTAGTCACGTTCAGTCACAGTGATTCACATAGTTGCTTATGAAGCAGCACACATTGATGCAATGACTAATCGGTGTGAGTTGCTACATTCATAAGCAACTATGTGAAGTACTGTGATTAAACGTGACTAATTTCGTCTTGTCTTGTCTTGACTAACCGGTGTACGCCTAGCCTAAGGAGGCGCTTACAAGTAAGCTCACTGGAATTTCGATGTTTTAGGTAGAGATTAGACTTGGATGATATTATTTTATAAGGAGTTCCTTGTAATTTTATAGTGGAATTTCTAAATCATAGGTAGGGATTGAACTTGAATAATACTCATTGAATCATGAAGAAATATTTTCTTGTATTCTCATAACGGAATTTTCATATTATCTGTAGGGATTGAACTTGAATAACACTCAATGAATCATGAAGAAAAACTTTCTTGTATTATCATACCAGATTTTTCATATTATCGGTAGGGATTGAACTTGAATATTCCTCATAATGAGGAGCTGTCTAGTAACCTCATACTGGAATTCTGATGTTATAGGTAGGAATTGTTTTTCTGTTCGGTTTTATAAGGAGTTCCTTGTAATTTTATAGTGGAATTTCTGAATCATAGTTGGGAATTGAACTTGAATAATACTCATTGAATCATGAAGAAAAACTTTTTTGTATTCTCATACCGGATTTTTCATATTATCGGTAGGGATTGAACTTGAATATTCCTCATAATGAGGAGCTGTCTAGTAACCTCATACTGGAATTCTGATGTTATAGGTAGGAATTGTTTTTCTGTTCGGTATCGAACTTTTCCTCATGATTGTGCTTGTGATTGTTGGGTATGACAACAGGCACCATCTCGAGCTGCGAGCCTTCCGGAACGGTGCAGAGCGGCCCTTGGCGCACGGGCACACTCTCCACGGACGTCAGACTAGTCAGGACGGATCCTCTGTGATTGGGGAGGGGGGCAGGTCCGCCGGGGGGTCCCACCTGCAGTCCACCATGACCCTGGGTGCGCGGCATTTGGCCTGTGGTACCCTTATAGCGGGCGGCTCGTTTCGAACAAAGGCCATAGCGGCTGAGGAGTATGAACATGTCTCGACGGTACTGTTGGGTTAGTAGGGCGTAAAGGTAAGGATTGGCACAGGAGTTGAGAGGATAAAAAAATACTAGTAATATCTTCGTTTTGGAAAGATCGATGAGGGGATGACCAGCCAAAGCAGTTAGTCCGAAAAAAGCGATCGGTGCCCAACAGGCGAAATCGGTGAAGACGAGTAGCGCCATTCTCTTAGCCACTCGCATGTCTGAACGAGCCAGTGTGGCCACTGCATCCTGCCCCTGCCTGATGCTGCAGTACATGCGACTGTAGCAGGCGCATATCGACCAGAACGCCAGTCCGTTGAACATTAGCAGTGTTGTGAGGTAGCTGAGGTCAGCCATCGATTCTTTCTTCATAGGCAGGCAGATGCTGAAAATAAAGGGAAAAGCAAGTTAAAGAGATGACAGAAAATATAGGAGAGAGAGTTATGAATTTAATATTCAATGTAGAGGTATGAATTATTATCACCTACCCAAGTCTATTTCTTTCAATTATAGAACACATTTAGTTTTTTGATGAGAACTTACATTAAAAAAGTAATCGAATACAATATACTACGTCTTTTTCAATCGGAATAATTCCTAAAATATGATTTTGAGATTTTTTGTAAAATATGGCACATCTATTTGCATCGAGATCTGCACATCCCCTACGTGACCAGCGAGATTAGACGATTGATAGCCCATCTCGAGTCACGTCATCAGCACGACAAAATCCACGTCATCCAACTCCTAGACAACACTCAACTACGAGGAGATAGAACAGAACAAACAAAGCTCTTCGAGTTGGTGTAGTGCTAGTGAAGTGAAAAGAAATCATATAAAAATATAAAATACAGTGGGTAAAAAGGTTGTGCAATCATAGAACAGAGCTGCAGGCTTCTATGGATGACATGAAGTTTATTTTTTTTATAAGATATGAGAGTAAAAAATTCATGGTTAGTCCAAGCGGCTAGTTTTAATAAAATAATTCAAAGAAAGAAGAAAAAATATGATTTTCCACAATAAGTGTAGACTGGTCGGGAGGTCGGGTATTCAAAATAAACGTTGGCAATCTACAATGCTATTTTATAGTAAATCGAATATTTCAAATTTGCTTTGTCTACGTTGGAACATTACATTTCAATGGAATTCGGTTAATCCTGTATCCAAATAAAGTGATTATGTCATGAGGGGTCTTTCTGCTTTCTGCTGGGGTCTACTCTTTCTAGAAGTCCACCTTTTCTACTCGAAGACATAGAAATGAATTCAATCAACTTCTATGTAGTATTATCAGATAAAAAATACTGAATAGAGCCTTCAGCTATAACAATACTGCTGATTAAAAAACAAATACTGATTTTCATAATAATAAAATGATAAATCATTATAATTTCCCTGCTTTTGTATGTGATAGTTGCTAGTTCCAACAATCGAGAAGCTCGGTGTAATTTGCAGTTCAGTATTGAGTTTCAAACTTCGATTCTAGCTTGTAATCGAGCTCAGTGGCTCAATGCCAAAGTCAGTCACTTTCCAGTTCGCAACTTTGATCCCAACTACTTACGGACTGTAAGTGACTTCGAGGATATAATATTATTGAGTTTTCCGTTAAACAGCTCCTTCCAGGAGATTGCTTCTCCAAGTACTTATCAATTAACAGCTGCTATATTTCATCAATTAACTTATCAATCCATCAGAGTCAATGAGTTTATCTCAATATTATGAACATGAAATTCCTCGATTGTACATAAAAACACAGCAATCGCATTTTACAATACGTTTACATAACAATAGAACCCAAGGTATGAGTCTGTATGAACCTGCATTGTATGTAATTCATGAGAACGGAAATCTTATTCATAGTGATATTAGTCTTATAAGTCTGTAGATAGATATATCAGTTATGGGCAAGTCAGATATTCCAAGTGATATTCGAAGTTTACATGAATATTGTAGGCCCAAATGAGTTTGAGGGAAATATGTTGCTCATGATAGTGACTAGCTGCTTTAATTCTCTGAGAGGGGGTTCAAAAACGTTTATAGCAATACTGTGTAAATGAGTTATTTATATTATTCTCGGCGTTGAATTCGTGGAATTAAAAAAAGAAAAAATATATATATATACAAATATGTATATCTCAAGCCAATATCGATTCTACAAAAGCATCATTGTACCTCTTCTTCTAATCGATTATTCTTATTTCGAATTTTCTCTTCTGAATTTGATTCTGGAATAACTTTTTTATCTAAACCGTAATAATATTTCACAAGCCTTCATCATAATCGAATGCTAGTACGAGATCTAGAACGTTAAATAACTGGTTACAAAGAAGGGAAAATTCGACAAATATTGTTTCGCCAATCCCAAAGTGTGAAAATCTGTTTGAGTTATCTCTCGGAGCGACGAAAATTTATTACAGAGAGTGAAATTATTGAATAAAGTGCTCAGCGAAGATATTATTGTGTTATCTCTTCTCAGCTAGCAAGAAAATAAAAGATCTGCCTCCACGGAGGCTGGCGCTCACTTTTATCGGATAAAGTCGTGATGTATTTGCGCAGCTACGATGAGAGGGATGGAACCTTCGTTTTAAACGTTTGAATCAAGATAGCGAACGAACTGCTGATGATGTCCTTTCTACCCTCAACGCCTCAAATCCTCACGGGAGAAAGAAGCTTCGATGCTGTAAGTCTGGGTCGCCTTTTTTCTCAGAAGGTTGACAACATTAAGCCTGGGATTGTGGTTGAAGTTTTGCAGAGTGGTTTTGCCGGAGAACATAATAGTAAGTGTCACGTGATAGGCAAGTACTGAATCGCTTTTGTTTTGTGACATCTCTTTAGCTCCTGGACGCCTCTCTTCAACACTAAACCGACGCATTTCTTTTTCTGTGGTAGATTTTCAACGGACAATGAACTTATCGCGTGACAACTCCACAAATTGGTAAACGTCATCCTCACTTCTCATTTCCAACTCAGTGATAATTCGAAAAAACCGACAACCTATCATTTCGAGATCCTTTTAGGAAGAGTGTCTTTCTATTTGTTATTACAGTACCTGTTTTGTGATATGGCCGGATAAATTGCTTGTAAAAGTCTTATATCTGTTATCCATTGATATGAAGACCTTCTTAGGAAGATTGAAGTTTCTCTAAAAAATAATTTGCTCCTCTAGTTGAATTTCCACCTACTTCTGGAGCATGAGAATTTATTCAATTGGTCATTCATTATTGGCAACTTCATACCAATGTACAGTAATTTGATATAATATAAAGTACAATAAAATACAATGATGAATTTCTTCGTCATTCATATTATTTCACCCCAATATTATTCGTATTTATCACATCAAACTGTGATTAATCAACCTGATATATTACCACATGCAAAATTAATTACTAATTCTAATTTTATTGTAATTAGACAATTGCTGTATTTCTGACAGTAAATCAATTTTTTCAAAATTTACATTTCCTGGTTTTTTCATTTTTTTTATATTGAATTTATTGATTACCAGCAAATGAGAACCACAACTCATGGTCAACTCATTACGTTGAGTGGACTCAAATCGTTTTAGTTTCTTTGCTTCGAGAAGTCACTCACTGAATCTACAATTCTATCCAGAGTGAGCACTTAATTGAGCACTTAAACCGCACGATGGTGAAGAGAACTCGTAAAATCCAATTGAGAGTTGAGCCAAACTTTCGGTCTAGAAGTGATTATAAAGGGCTTTGTTTCTGGTTTAACAGATTTGAATGCTCCCATTTGGAACACGATCGGAATTTCACATCTGTCCCCACTTGTAGGATGGTCTGTGAAGTGGACACAGGACATGCCGTATGTGAACTAATTATGACGAGAGAGTAGAATCTCAAATAATGGGAGGTCTGCCCGCTGCATTCATCAGTATTGAAATCGGAGTTAAACTCTATTACTTCGATGACCAATAAACGCATTCCTGAATAACTATTCTATATTGAAGGTTAACTGGGTTGAAATTGTAAATCAATTACATTCCAATTGCAATTCAAATTGAATTTGGATCAGTTTTCATCATACTTTGTATTTAACAACTCTCCCCGACCAAAAACTTTTTGTATTCTTTTTATTCATATAATAAAAAGAATACTATTCATAAGAAACTTACAGTTTTATTCATTACTACTGTAACAATAACAGTATTACTGAAGTGACTTTTTCATGGTAATTCTTTTAAACAGGAGTAGGCTAATATTTGTTTGAATGAGATGATGATAACTGGAAGAATAAATTTGCTTTGAAAATAAGGGAGTGAAAGTGGAAGGCAGAAGCAAATTACAGATTTTTGTGACGATTGACACATGAAAATTAGGGACAGCTTCCAATTATAATTCTTCATAGAACTAATTTTCGATTTTATAAAAATAAGATTATCATCTGTCTGATAAACTAAGATACATTATAGAGAATAATACTACAGGAGTGAATCAGAATCAGAATTCATAGTAAACTTACATACACTTTCATTCGAAAAGGGATCATTGAGATGACATAAATAATGAAATACTTTCGTGAAATACAATTTCGAATCTCATTGATGAACACCTAATTCTTGAAAAATAGATATGAAAGTAATATAGACCTACTGTAACACGAAATTGAAAATCATACAAAAGTGCAATTGGAACAAGTGCGAACAGTGATAGATCACTAATATTATAAATACGAAATATCGGGGTACCGAGCTCTGCTCGGGGGTAGGCCTACAAAGGCACAGGAATGGAAATTTTAAAGGAAAAAAGGAATGAAATTAAACAATTAGTAACAATTTGAGTACAGCCATCAGTCGTATGCACTGAATCATCATCATCATTGCACTATGAAAAAATCTCAGCTTTCGAAATATTATGAATAATCGAGTTTGAATGCATATCATTTGAAAAATCGCACTTATAAAATTTTGCTTCATAGAAATAATAATATGGGTTGATATAGTAGGATCATTTTAACTTGTCAGAAAACAGCTGATTCAACGTCAGTAAACGAGCGTACATCAATCAGCTGTTTTATGACAATTTAAAATATTCCTGCTACAACAATTTTTAGCTCAGCTGTTTTGATGAACTCTTGACGATTTTTCTCAGATAAATAATAAAAACAGATCACATGGCTAACTTCATGCCTCAAATTTAAAAATAACAAAACTGTACAATATGGAATATTTTCAAAATTTCTAATTCCTTTTAATTTTCCATAGATAAATTCAGAAATAAAAAGGGGAATAGGAGCAGCTTAGGTGTTTCGATATTTTTCTCAATTCTAGTAATGGAACCGCTGGTTTAACCAAAAAATTAGTGTAGTTGTGTATTTCACGAGTGATCATGTGATTGAAATGCATCGTCTCAGCAGCTGAAATAATCTTGTCTCACTCCAATCACCGCTCTCACTCTTTCTTATCATTTACAAACGGAACTCTGTTTATGCTGTAAGCTGATTCCTAAAGGATCGGTTTTTCCTTTAGGTCCTTCAACATTATCCAGGATGAGACCAGCGCAAACGAATTTTTGTATCACAAACTTCATATATACCAAATTTCGTCAAAATCGTTAGAGCTGTTTTCGAGATCCGTTGGACATACATAAATACATAAATACATAAATAAATACATACATAAATACATACATAAATACATACATAAATATAAACATACAGAAATTGCTCGCTTAATATAATAGGATATTCAAGATTCACTCTGGAACAGGGTTATAGCTCATGCAAATTAATTCAGGATTCAATAAAATTTGGATTCTTCTTCCTTCATTTTTCATGAAGGGAATTCTCCTAATAATTCTAGAAAAAAAAACCACAGTAGAAAATAATAACTGTCGAATGGAAATATAAAATTCACAAACTTAACAGAATCTAAAACAGATTATATTCCACTTTTTAATTAATTTTATTTTATCTTAATATAATCAGTTATCAGTGCAAGACAATAGCTTCTTGTGGTAACTGACCTTGTTTTAGCGTAGCTACTGACGCCGAATAGTGGTAAAGCAGCCATTGCAGCAGCATACATCCAACCAAAAGCCATTATTTTCGTCGCAGTGCACAGTTTGAGCCGCTTATTCAGGTGTATGGCGTAAGTGATGGTGTACCATCGTTCACCAGTGATGACAGTCAGTGTAAAAACTGACAACTCGCTGGCAAATACTGTCAAAAATCCGGCAACCTTGCATCCAAGACCTAGAAAAAAAAGTACTGCATTAGAACTAATTAAGAAAATGTAATAAGATGACATTTTGGCTGATATTCACTGTTATCTTACTTTTCCTTACTTCATGAAGGTGAAGTTCGCAGAATTATGCTACTTAGATTTTTGAATTAATGTTATGAGGAGAATCTCTTTCCGGTTTAGTTATTTTCATGAGATAAAGAGAACTTGAGTACTTGGGTCTTCTCAGAGTGGTTCAAGATAAGAATGGAAGATGGGGTTTGGAATCGTGTGACACATGCAGTACTTGATTTGACCTGTCAAATCGAAATGTAGTCAGATTCATCTGGTCTGCTACATGCTCTGGACATCTCTGAAGTGGGAATATCTGTTTTAGGGTAATGTATAGCTGACCCTCAAAACGATGTATTTCAAGGTGCGGGGAAAAATTTTTTTATCGAGGTATTTATGATAAAGAAATTCATTTTACCTGTCAAAGGTTTAAGGGGATTTTAAAAAATCGTCTTTTAAAGGAATTCATTTTATCGAGTTAGAGAATCTCTCTCCGGTTTAGTTATTCTCATGAATTAAGACATAAAGAGAATTTGAGTACTTGGGTATTCTCAAAGTGGTTCAAGATAAGAATAATAATAATAATTCCGTGTAACCTGGCTGGCTCAGGTCTGGTGTCAGAGTTTTCAGGTCACTCCTGATCAGTGACTTAACTCTGACGTGACTTAACGACTTGAGATAAGAATGGAAGATGGGGTTTGAAATTCTAGGGTTTGAAGTTTGTTAGGGTTTTTTTATCGTATGGTTTTCTATCAGTTTGTTCTGAAGAGGTCCGACTGAATTTTATATTATTAAAAGTACTCCTGTATTCAACAGCAAATAAAAACCTTCAATTATCATTCAATTAGTCATTATTTTCTGCACTCACCATTCTGCCAATCAATGGCGTAGTTGAAGTAGTCGCCAATAGAGCGCGCATCAGTGAGCGCGATGAGCAGCAGATAGAGTCCCATGCAGAGGTCGGCCAGGGCCAGATTGCACATGAGGAACTTGGGCACGGTCATGCGGAAGCGGGAACTGAGAAGCACCAGCAGCACGGCCATGTTGCCTAGCAGGGCGGCAATGGCCACTAGCCACACAGCCACCCGCAGACCCCAGTTGCCCATCACGTCCTCGCACGGGTTGAACGCGTCCGGCTCCGGGTAGCACGTCACGTCGCGGTAGTTCTTCGACAGGTTGCCGCACAGCTTGTGCACGCGGCTGCCAGGCGGTGGAACTGTCACGTCTGCCGGAAGTTAAAAGGAATTCACTTATTAAGGACTTGATAGGGCCGTATTAATATAATGCAATTATCATGAAAAAAGTTGAAATTGATCGTCTATAGTGCGATTCACGTCAAGAAGTCTATGAATCAGATTTCATAGTCTAAAAGTTTAATGATGTTTAAAGGCTTGTTTGATGTATTCATATTTATGTATATTTTAATGGCAATTAAACAGGATTAAGTTCATAAAATTTAATACTGCTATCATCACAGATTTATCGCAAACAAAACTGGCCCCATTCTTGAATGAAATCATCTAGATGCATTACATCCGTCAATAGAATAAAATTGTATTGAGTTCGAATGGACTATAGTGCGATTCACGTCAAGAAGTCAGCATTGCTTAGATGGGAGTTTGCAATCTTTCTTCAGCACAAGGCAGTTGCTGATGTCTCTATCCTATTCGCACTGTGCATAGTTGCCGCACTGAACATTGTTGTCGCACACAGTCGCAACAAACAAGTTTGGTGCAGTTTTCTCTTTCTCTCTCAATGAAACTTGGCATCAATGCTCCTCATATAAACAAGATAAGATAAGATAAGATAAGATTACTTTATTCATGTAGATAACAATAATTTTAACTGCTTAGATACTAGATTACAAAAGTTGTAAGTATAAGTAATATAATTCTAGTAGTTTTATGAATTGTGACTAATAATTTTCAACAATGTAAAATGCAATCTAATAATGTTAACATAAATGAGATTTATCTACATGAAACGGCGAAGTTTGGACATTTAAATGTCCATTCTTGGGAAAGGATGTCCAAGGACAATGCTGACTTCTTAACGTGAATCGGACTATAGTCTAGATTACATCTAAGGGCCATATTATACAAGGTGACATTGACACGACGTCAACTTTGCGTCAATATTGTCTTGTGTAATATGGCCCTACAGTGATTGTACTAAAAGCAAAGAACAATTATGTGAAATTTCTAGGATATATAAGTTTGATGGGAGCTTGCATTGGTAAGAATATAATAAAAATGTAATAGAGTATAATATACTTTTCAGATGTGTGAAAGTTGTTTACGAATCTTGTGATTCAAGAGGTAAAGCGAGTTTCTCTCCGGAATGCTACTAATTTTTTGCTACCTGAGAACATCCATTTCCTAACATTCATGAAATATAAATCGCCAAAGATAGATGGATATGTGAACATATACTTTGAATTAAGTTTACAAGATAAATAGAAAATCGAATTTAGTAAATTGTATAGGATGTAATGAAAGGTAAGCAGGTACTGAAGATCAATTAAAATATTGATGAAGATTGATTAAACAGAGCCTTCATTGCTCTTCCATAGCCACTCAAGTTGAATAACCATATTCATATTGACTGGAATCATATTGACCCAATGAATAGAAGTACCTGTTCATAAGACTGAATTTTATAAGATTGAATTACAGTAGGTCTACAAGCGGTATCATAGCAATTCATAAAAATTTCCCTGTCTCTGTTCAATAGATAGGAAATTTTGAGAGAAGTCCTATCCTAGCTTGTGGAGGAAATAATTGAGATGCAATAGGAAACTGCTTCTTCCGATTGCACAAAATTGGTTCAACAATTCAATCTCTCAATCATCTTGGTTGGGAAGATAAGACGAGAAGCTCCAATTTCGAGAGGCAACTCATCTGTCAGTAACTCGCTGATGACTGGCATTCAATTCCCACCAATTACATCATCAGCGACTACGATCGATAACAACTAGCACTTTCCCTGCTCCTTAACAAGAAGTAATAACTTCTAATAACGTTGTGGCGAATTGGATTCTGGAATAGCACACCAATTGCAGAATTAGTAGCATGGTCCACTGAACATTTCTGTTGTTCTTTCTCCAAAATTCATTATCAATGGATCTTCCAAACGTTCAAAACGTCAACTTCTCGAAACGTTTTTGTTTAGAAACTATATACTTTATCAATTGAATTTTCCCTAATCCTAAAATTAAATAACCCTAAGAAGCTGATACCTCTATAACTTACAGAGCTTATAGAATCATAGTTGTGAGAGTTAGTTTTTGTGGAGAATATCAAGGGTACAGCATCCCCTTTTATCATTCTAAAATATTCTGTATAATTATTTTCTTGTTAATTGCTGGTATTTTACTATAACTGGTGTCCTGTTAACAGGATTTTTGCCTAGAACTTACTCCGAGACTGCTGATAATAATTGAAAAGAATATACTATTACACAATTGAAAGCTTTCCCGGAAGTAGAGACCACTAGTTAACTACCTTCCTTATTTTGAAAATTGAATAAATTGTGTTTACCTTCAGGTGATGAAGGGTGATATAATGGTAGGTTCTATTGTAAATTGTAATGAGGTCGAAATTGTAAATATTCTAAATGAGGTCAAAATTGTAAATTCCAAATTAGATCGAAATTGTAAATTGTAAATGAGGTTGAAAGAACATTTTTTACCTTCTAGGGGGACAATTTCCAAAAATCGAATCAATAATTGGAGTGAAAAGAAATTTGACACTTCATTGGTTCAAAGTAATTTTTCAGTCACTTTATACAATAATACACACTTCATATAGTATAATAATAGTTTTACTTCTATGAATGAAAGACTACTCATATACTACTTGATAAGTACATCTTCCGTAACTCTATTTTCAAGTTATTTTCTTTCTATAACAGTTTGATTCGACAATCGTGTTGTGCATTTGAGTGTTTCGAATCTGACCATTCTCCAGGAGTAAAGAAAACCCCTGAACCCCTTACTTAGCCTCGTTCCCGGATCCCCAAAAGCACAGTTGAAACTCCAGTTAACGTAACCGTATACTATCAAAGAGTCCTCATTAGAGTCTCTCAGCCACAGTACAGGGAAATAAACATTGTCTCTTTTGTGTACAATGCATACACAACCAAAGTCCACTATTCTGCTTTGCAACTGGAAACACACTTCTCGCTAGTCCAATTAATGGTTAGATTCCTTTTGAACCTATCCCGATAATCCACAAATATTCCATCCGATTGGAAAGGAGTGTTTTACTTTCAACCGTAATTTCAGAACTTACAAAAAATTAATGGACTTGGAGAATTTGGGAATTTAATTCACCGCAAAACTAATTTTTTGAAGTGTAGTCCAGTGTTGAAATCATTTAACCAGTGGTTTCTAGAGACACCTTTCAAACTAAACTAAACCTTCCCTCATCATTCATCCTCTCACCAAAAACAAGTCTGAAAATTGTATGTGGGCATGATATCCGCGAGAGCAGATGAAAGGAATTTCGGAATTCCGAAAAAACGGAAATTCGGAAAACGTAATTTGAGAATTCCAACTCCGATTCATCAATTCATTGATTAAAATAATATTATATCAACAACAACAATGGAGAACGATCATGCTCAGGCATTCATAACGCTACTGGAATATTATTAAGATAATCAATAATAATAAATGCGCAGGACACAAGAACTTAATAACACTGGGTACAACAATGAGAAAGAGGATAGCAAAGTGTGAGTTTTATTCAGTTGTCAAATAAAGTGAAAATCCATTATAATTTCTATTGAGCCGATAAATTATTGAAAATCGATGAAATGAGCATAGAGTTAGAGAGAAAGTGAAGAGAAAGAGAGAGAATGAGAGAGCGCGAGAGAGGAAGGGAGAGAGAGAGGAAGAGGAGAGAGAGAGGAAGATGGAGAGAGAGATAGAGTGAGTTATAAAGAGAGAGAGAGTTCAATACATTGTGCATTATGAATATCCATTATGATTTCCTATTGAATCTGGGTGATATATTCGATTGAAAAGTGATGAAATAGAATAGAATAGAATAGAATGACTGCCTTTATTTTAACCTGGGAGGGCGAGAGAGAGATAGAGAGAGAGTGAGAGAGAGAGAGAGTTCTACGCGGTAGGAAGATGAAAAATAAATGAAATCTGCCAATGAGTTTAAGTGTTGAACTATGTAAACGAGAACAATAAGTTTACATAGAGTTTCATATAGATTGTCAAATGAAAATTCATTATAATATTTTATATTGAGATTGGGTTGTATTTAATTTGAATCAATCAGAAGAACAGACAGATAAATTTGTAAATTAGGCAGATAATACAACATTCATTATAATTTTTGCCGTTGAGCTTGGGAGTTGAACAATGTAAACGAGGATAGGCCTAATAAAGTTCAAGTTTCGTGCTTTTGGTAAATGAAAAGTTTATGACAAATCTCTATTGAATTGAGTGGTGGCGTATAAAAAAATCTATGAATTAAATTAATAATAGCCGAAATTTTCTCAAGTGGGCAGATGAAAACTCATTATAATTTTCCATTGAGTTTGGGTGGTAAACAATGTGTACGAGGATCATCAAGTTCTAGTTTCTATTGTTAGCAAATGAAAAACTCATTATTATTGAATTGGGTGATAGCCGATAATAAGTTGATGAAATAAATTGAAAAGAGCGGACATTTCCTCTAGAGGGCTGATTTTTTTTTATCGTATGGCTTTTTATTGGTGGGGAGATCCTTACGGGTAGGTTCCACTTACGGGTAGAGGGCTGATGAAAATTCATTACAATTCCCCATTGAGCTTGGATGTTAAACTATGTAAACGAAGATAATGAAGTGTGAGCTTTGTACTGTTGGCAAAAGAAAAATTCATTACAGTTTTCAATTGAAATTAGGTGGTAGACGATGAAAAATTGATGAAATTAATAGGACGGACATTTTTTCTAGTAGGACAATGAAAATTCATTAAATCTTGACACTGAGCTTGTGTGGCGATCGAGGAAATCGATGAAATAAATTAGTAAGAACGGACATTTTCCAATGAAAATCCATCATAATTTGCAATAAATTAACTTGTGAGTGATAATCGATCGGAAATCGATTGAATACTAATAAAGAGGATGTGGAGAGCGGAGAGGCCAATTCAATTACCGTGCTGATGAAACCAAGCGTCGCTGTCATCATAGTGCGCGTGTGCCGCGTTGGCGAGTGGCGTCGCGGCGCTGCTTCCGACGTTGAGTGCCCCCCAGCTGCGACGCATCCTGCCAGAGCTCACTGGCTGTGCACTGCCACTCTCCTTCGAACAATACCTCTCCATCATCTCGACAAACTCCTGCAAACGAAAAACAAACCCACATGTCCTGTCAATAACTAATCACGCTCTTACAAATATTGTCAGAGCGCTCTGGTTTTGTGTTACGTAAGTGCTTGAGTACCTGTAGCCAAGGTAGAGGCTCAAATATGGGGTACATTGAGGTGAAATTTCTTTCTATAAAAAACAGATAGTAGAATAGCTATTTTTAACGTGTATTCTAGTATCCGTGTCTGTATCAATATATAGCAGGATCCTTTTAACTTGTCAGAAATCAGCTGTTTCGGTAATAATTAAACAGTGATTTCGACACAATAATCAAAAGGCTTAAAAGTCTTAAAGACCTTTAGAGTCTTTAAAAGACCTTTTTAAAGAAGACCTTTCAAAGAATAAATTTTTAAAAGACCTTTTCAATAATCTGCGAGATTCAGCATTTGTAGGTTAAGTATTGTGATATTGCTCTTTGAAACATATGTTTTCTGACAAGTTAAAAGGATCCAGCTATACATTTATTTATTAAAATACAATATAATTGGATAGAAAAACAGGCGTCAGACCAAAACTTCCTCTATTGCTGAATTTACCAAGAAAAATGTCCAAAGTTAGGTTACGTCCAAAACTTTTCGATCACTTCACAATACGTTCCAAAAAGGTAATCAAAAGTACATTATTAATTTAAAACTGAAATTCTTTATAGATAAGCCAGAGTAGACCATTAAAAATTGAAAAATTCACAACAAAATCCTATTAGACTGTGATTGAATCAAAACTTGAAAATTTATATCCAAAATTCCCTTGTTGACTATGAGTCACTAAATTTTGACAGAAGCAGCAGTTTTTTTTTGTGATGGTGCTGCCCACATGTGCTCTGGGGCTTGTGCGTGGGTAATGAGAGGTTGGCGAGCTGAGTTTATATCAAGAATCAAGTAGAACCTTGAAGTAGTTTGAAATATGTCACCAAAACATTTTTACTGATATAATGATAGATGAGTAGAATGAAAAAGGGGTTATTATTCTTGAATAATGATAATTTATTAAAATAACTTTCATTCTTACATTGATGAACACCACTAGGGAAAATACTTCTAGCAGTTAGCATGACCTTGAGAACTAAATATTACTTTAATTTCACGCAGTCGAGTATGAGATGTGTCAGAGGGAATCATTACGATTCAGGACGATTACGGTCTGATATGAGGAATTCGATGTTTCTACACAGAGCTGGAGTTGTTTGACACAAATTGAGAAAGTTTTGCTGGATATTACACGTTGAAATTTGAGTTATCTGAACGAGTTCCACCAGTAGACGAGCACTCAAACGGAAATTCAGCTGCAGTTATTTGAATGAATCGTGGAAATCTACATACATTTCCAACCCTTTCATTGTACATTTATTGATGAATGTTAAAAAATGTCGAACCAGTATTGGAATGACTATAATAATTGAATATTATAAGATAATTGACGTTCAACTGTAGCTTGAGATCCATCGCAATCTACATAGTAGCTCAATTACTATTAATTACTCGAGAAACATTTTATCGAATTATTTTACAATTATGAGGATCTATCAGCCTGTTCCAGTACTAATTAGCTTCGGAGCGGGACCAGAATGCAATAATGAATTATAATATGAATGATATTAATGATTCATTTTGTTGACCTCAGTTCATAAGGAATCACAAGGAGAATTTATTTCGAATGATTTCAATGCACATGCCTTTACGTTTTAGTATTTGAATGATTTGGTATTGTTCCATTAATTTGTGTTGGATTTATACTTTTTTATTTGCATGAGGAATCAGGACCTGTGCCACAAAGTTTCAGGTACTTAGCTGATATAAAGCTGTTTTTAGATCTCCCATTCTTCCAAAAACTTATTTAAAACAACACGAGGGAGCCTTGTAACCGTTGTAATCCTTTAACTTGCAAAACATATTCGAGAAAAGTCAAGTTCTATTAGATGGTAAGTATGTTATCGATAAACGATATTATTATTATTTCTTGTTCCTCAACGTCTTTAATAATTTTTTCACTGCATTTATTCTCTGATAATGAGTGTTAGATCATTTCATTATCATTTCAAGTTAAAAAAGAATAGCTAATTAGTCCTTGACTAGGTGCTATAGTAACAATGAAGAAAAAAATTATTCTCTAGTAAAACTCAATTCAAAAATTTCAAATTTAGAGTAACAAATAACAGTAAGATTTATTTGAACAAGAAATCAGGACTTTCGCAGTTGAATGAAGAGACTATTTTTAAGTTGAATCTTGATGAGAAATCACGTTGGGAGTGTCACAAAGTTTCAGGATAAATTCATTATTTTGCGATTACGCAGCGAAGGAATCAATTAGAGTTTGTACTTGAGACGCAAACAGTTATCGCTTTATTGTTATTAATAACTTTTAGAAGTGGAGGAAGAATAGGAATCAATCTTCATGATTTCCCTCTCAACGGAGAGAACTTTATCGCAGTGATTTAGTTGAACACTTATCGCCGTTCTCAAGAGGTAAGTGTACGTCCAAGTTCTAAGTTATTACGAGAGGAAGGCGTGCAAGAAAGCTGGTATTTTTACAGCTCTAACGGACATCTTTCATGATGCTCAGTTCTCCACCCATTTTTCGAATCTGGGAGGAACTCTCCTTGTAAATAAATATGGAATAACTGTTATGATGTGACGAATTCAAGTTCACATAACATGAAAATTATCTTCGGAGTAGGGAAACAGATAAATTTTTATATGTGATGGTAGAATTCGATATTCGAAGAATGAAGAACTTTCAAGTAATTTATTATATTTTTTGCTTCCAGTGTAAAAAAAGTTTTAATTGTTCTATTTATATTATTTGTTTCAAGTGTGAGGAAAAATAGTCGAACTATTAACTCTAACAGTTGTAGTTGTTCGATACGTCATCATTTGGTTTTCGATTAGATAAAATTCAAAATAAAAACAAATGGCTTCTCCTAAAAGGGTTCTCAGATTTTCTCCGTTGAATAAGATGTCACGTAAAAACAGAAGTCACGTAAAATAAGAAGTCACACAAAATTACCTCTAGATTATAGAACATGGGCGCAAAAAAAATATTCAAGTCAAATCGAGTCCTCACGACCAATAACAATTATTAAACTATCAACACTGAAATAACAACATGCAGTTCGTATGGATCAAAACATTCACAACCACAATAATAATAGTGAGGCATTTTCCAACAACAGGAAAATTAGTTGAAAACATTAGAGATGGAAGCTTCTGGCATCCTACCTTGTGTTTTGTGTGCTGCAAGGGATCATGTTTGGCTGGAAATCGGAAGGCACAGCAATGATAGGAGTAGGTTAGCCAAGCCTCTTTGATTGCCTGGAAAATACAAATTCAATCGCCAATCAGACAATAATTGTGATAATAGTGATATCATTTATTATGGTATCATCATAGCAGATCATAAATATTCTTCATAATAGTAAATAATTCTCAATAATATTTTTTATTATTAATTTCATTAATGTAGTGCTTTTCATCCTTGAAGACATCTGAGTACAGAAACAGTACCCCAAAACTTTCCGAGCTAGCCAATCACACGCCTGCAACGTTGCCAATACGCACACTTTTATAATAGTGATGAACAGATGTTTAATTTCTAATCATCTGCTCTACTTGTAAATCATCCAAGTTAACACACCGAGTCGTGATATCAAACTTGAATTTCGGTTTAATACGCATGCGTATGATTGAACAGCACACAATTTTTATGACAACATTGCCGGGAATTCCAATTGGATAACTCACCAAGCTGGCCAGTAGTCTTTAAGGATGAAAAACACTATAGTAGGTAGCCATACCTGCTTAAAAAATACAAAACTGTTCACCAATCAGACAATAGCGATAATATTGATATCTGTGCGTCTGTTATTGTGAATTCAACGAAAAACTATAATAAACATCTATTGGTCCAAAAAAGTGTATTGATATCCATTGTCTTTGCTACAAATTCTCTAGTAAAGAATTGGAAACCAAAAAAACTATGAGCACATTATTACGGGCATAACTAAGGATCAAGGATATTAAAGCTTCTCTTTCCCAAATAGTAATAATAGCTTTCACTCTATTCTGCTTTGTAATAAGAAGGAGTTAAACGATAAGCCTGTTTACTGTTCTACTAATTAGATTAACAGGTTTGCTTACATTAAAGCTGTAGATGGATGGAAAGACCTTGAGGGTGGGCGTATCCTCAACCTTGAGCACTTCCAATGATTGCAAACCTCGAGTTGGTACATAGCTAATGGCTGTTTCCGATAGATCTCTGTAACAGAATAATTTCACAATACAATTTTGAATAAGTTTCAAACAGAATCTCGATAATGCACAATTATTTATAAACTCCAGAATCATTCTATTCTTTAAATTGAAACTGTGTTTGCAGAACGATAATGAGAATAATGATTGCGTGAGAAAGATGATTTATGAAAGAAAGGCTAATAAGATTAGGCTACAACTTTGAAGACAATGCAGTGGAAGATTGAGCCTTTCCTATCTCGATTGAATTTCACAAGAGGTTTCTGGTTATTAATGCAGTCAACAAGCGTTTGATGTAAGTGTAGATCTTCATTTTAGGAGTTTCAATCAAACCTAAAACAAGCAACGACATGTGCAACATGAGCAAGTGCGTTTTCGTACAACACCAAGTGCGTTTTTAAAAAGATTGTGCAAAAATGTATCTTTTTTTATTCGAATACAAGTATAAATGTTTCAGAAAAATGGTTGTAGACTTGAACGGAGAAATGTTGATAGAATTCGAAGAAATGCTTCGGAGAAATTCATCTAACTCTCCAAATGAAAATTCTGAGAATACATCTTTTCTACCTAGTTGCGTCGATCAGAGAAGGGAAAGTCATTTCCTTTGTAAGAATACGATTTCTATTTCTTGCTTTATTCTTTTTATCACAATACAAAGTACTTTGACGTTACTTGTGCTTTTAATTATTTGTACTTTATAATTAATTTTCAGCAGTGTGTGACCAATGCTAAGTGTGAACTGGGTTAAAACCCAGAATGGGAAGAATCTTGATCGATTCCATGATGAAAGTATTAGAACTAATTCATAGAACTAATTCATTAGTTCTATGAATTATTATCTGTATTGGGAGGCGGTCATGGATAGTTCTCTGCCATATAATGTATTATGATTGGTCTGTTATGACCAATGAGCAGTTTAGACCCAAAATGCTTTGTAAGAGAATTCACACTCAAGGAGTCATCTAGGTTTGGTTGCACCAACTGGGATCAAATGATTTCAAATCAATTTATCGCATTCAATTACCATTGTACTGATTATTGATCAAAATTAATCTTGCTCAGTGCAACCAAACCAGATTATTAACAAGGTTACAATGTTATCATATTTTGGCGGTAAGCACTGGCCAGTTATGGAGGGCTGGCAACAGTAAGTTCAAAATTGAATGAACATTGTAAATATCTTATATAAGTTCGATCTCAAACTTTTTAGAATAGGAAGTTTCAGCCTTCGTCCATTTTTCTCTCGCATTCCGGAATTCCATCAGAATTTAATCTTGGAGCAATGCATTCAGAACAAGATGTAGATTCGCTACGGAACACACGCTCTAGATAAATTATACATGAAGAGAAGCTTTCCGATGGTCGGGGATAAGAAACTACGTCACAAGTTTAGCGAGTGGATGGGGTGGAGGAGTGGGGGGATGAAGTGCTGACCTCGGGAAGCATGGTAAAGTCTGGAGGGGGGAGTGGAAAGGGTAAGTGTGGTTGGATAAGGGATAAGGATGGTTAGAGATCGGCCATAACAACTGCTCACTCGTCTTGCGTGTCTCTTCACCAACGATGAATATTGTTTACGATTTCCGTCGAACTGTGCTCGGGGCCGTGACTTAGTTGCGATTCCATCCATCTCTTTCGATATGCAAATATCGGAGCGCGCGGCCCTGTGCCACTGTGTAAACAGACGACAAGAGCACCGCAAAGATGAGCAAAACCGCATATCTGTACTGGGAATCCGATTCAAGTTTTACGGCACCATTCTCACATGTTTGATATGCATATCCATTTTTCTACGTGTGAGCTCGTTCAATCATTCTCCAAGCCACTATTCTAGTTGTAACAACTATATCTACGATTCTGACATTCTAGTTTTAAGGTTTTCAAATAACTTCTGATTTAAATTCATGACTTCCTTCCACTGATAATATTTCCTGCTGACATTTGAAATTCATAATTTGAGTTTTGCTTTTTTTCATAGAACTAGGCTTTCATGAGAATGTTTTCGATAATGGAAATTACAATTCCATCACTTATTTAGTCTTCATAAATAGTCTTGAATGCATATTAATATCGGTACAATAATTATTATCAATTATTATGAATGGAGACGCCACATTGTTCTGAGTGTGTCTGTTAATAGTGAAGGATTATAGGAAATATTTTACCTTCAAGATCATTAGATCTCTTTTCTTCAATATTCAATAGACTGTTATCGATAGTGAAACCTTTTACAAATTACAAAATACAAATTGTGTATTTGATGATTAATCGTCAAATATGAATAAGAATCTGAATAAAAATGAAAATCAAATGGTAAGTTCTATGTGAAGAATCTTCTAAATACGAATCCGTACTCTAACAGAAAACCAAGGGAAATATTCAGCAGTATAATAAATCTTCTGAATATTTGGAGAGAAATCGAATGGCAAGTTCTATGTGAAGAATCTTCTAAATACGAATCCTTACTCTAACAGAAAACCATGGCAAATATTTAGCTGTATATTGAAATTCTTCTGAATATTCAAAGAGAAAATCAATCGATCCACTCATCAGATACAGTTTTATACTCATTGTGAAGTTTTATGTATATGTGATGGAAGTCTTTTTCTTGAATCTTGCAGCCTTTAGGAATCGATAATGAGGTGTTGTTTTAAACTGTGAGTCTCAAGTACCCACACCTTACAGTGTCATGCAATATTAAGGTGCATTCTCATTTGAATAATTTGGATGAAAATGATGAGGAGGGCTCGAACAAACACAAGTTCTGCGAGACTGAAACATCGCAACTCAGTGCTTAGCTGTTTGCCAACCAGCAGATTTTTCCTGTCAACGTAAATAATGGATTCTCCAAACAAAGTTCACAGCGCGATGCTTCTATTAAAATGGAAAATCTCTGCTCAGATTTCCTCCTAAATGAGTACAAATAATTACCTCTTTAAAGCCTTTTGTTGTCTTAATGACTTTTCGCTTCCTTCTCACAGTTGTTGAATTCTTGAATTTCATTCAAACTCGTACAATTAGAGTATTTACGGTTCAGAAGACTTTGTTTTCTCCACGTTAAAAGTGATGGATTCATTATTAAGACCTCATCAACTTTTCCGGGATAAATAAGTGAATATAAATGCATCCATTTGAAATGATTATTAAGTAAGAATTCCGAGAAGCTCGTTAAAAATTTCCTTCATTACTAGAGCTGTAGTGTATTTCTGAACATTTTTTCCGCAGACACCAGACTTCTAGTCGTGACACTTCGAATGAAAAAGGAGCTCTTCAGTAAGAAAAAATTTCTTCAACGATTATCTGGAAAAGTATAGGCTTACAAAGATCTCCTAATCCTGTAAAAATAATGAAGAGCCTAGCTGAAAACTGATTCCATAATTATTTATATCACTTCAAAACTCATCTTTTGTAATCTGGTCTTTTCGAGCAAAATTCTTGCTAATTCGATTATCATGACAAATGGTCATAAGCGGAATTTATCAAGAAAAATGGATAATTTCCAGTATTGTTCTCTCTTTCTCATTGTGTTTCCTCCTCTAATTGGAACGTTTATCCAACAATTCATGATTAATTAATCTGAATCGCTAATTGAAGTGATCAATATTGTTGAGCTTGCTCCACTAATGTGGAATCAATGCATGTTATAAGCTGATCATCAATCTCCATCATTATCATTGTTGAATATAATTTTACATACTAGATCCAGTTACCTATTCTCTCAATATATCAATTTTCATTCATCAAACGTGAACTGGGTGAATGTGGATATAATTCGTTGCATTGAAACTCCAAGCGTATATTGAGCAAGTGTGCATTGATTGGTTGACTTCATTTCTCACAGTCAACCCGAACAATGCGATTTCTGAGCTCAAGATCGCTTAATTTGATTCCAGTAATGATTATTTGTTGTTTCCTTTTTATAAGATTATATTTCTTCTCAGCATTGAAAGAGCAATGTTCATATATTTTTATTTCCACTGAATTATATCCCCTTACGACATCGATTCCAAGTAAAATATATGAAGAGAGAAGGAAATGAGATATTCAAACTATTCAATTGCTTCTTATTATTATTATGATAATTAATAGGGATTTTGTTCCAATGAATTATTGTAAAATATATGAATTGATAACATATACACTAATAATATGAATATATATTTTTCTCTCCTCAGTTTCAGTACATTTTCTATATAGACAGGTGGAAGAAGATCTCTTAGATGTTATAACTTATAAGAACGACACAGCCTCGTCTCGTTCAGGAAGCCGAGAACAAAATAACAAAATATATACTTTCCTCGCAGCAACAGTTTGAATGACATCAAAAGTCTAACGCCATTTTTATTGGAGTCATTCACTTTATGCTTCAGCTTCCAGTGCAAAGAGCTTGATATATTTACTGAAAAGCATTCTTAGGCCCAAAAGACGTCTGCTTGTCACGTGACCTGCGACTTTTACAACTTTTGAGGCTCGTGTTGTGGATTTTATTGTCTTCATTTGTTTCTCATACGTTTCCACTTTACTCTCCATTTCTGGCTTTCTCAACTTCCATTTCGTCTTTATGACCAAAATTACTGCTTCTATCAAAACTTCCCAGAAAATTCACTGTTTCATTGCTATCATTGCCATCAAACTCTCTCATTGCTATCACAATCAGAGAGAGTAGATCATTTCCAAATCACAAATAAATGCTTGTGTACTCTTCTGAATAATCCTAGATAGCACCAACATTGATTGATTTTTATAAGAACTATTATTGAATTAGTAATAGAATACTGTAATAGAAACACATACTGTAGTCTACTAACTTCTGTCTACTGATAACTCTCACTTAAAAGATTGAGTAGATTGTATAGACTCTACAAAAATTTTATAGATTGCTGAAAATCGAAAAAAGTGGTATGATATATTCATGACTAGTCAAGTAGTCATACTTCAATTATTATAAAACGATGAATTAAAATTGGTTTGTTCTATTTATCAATATATCAAAAGCCGTGGTATGGATGCAGAATCTAGAAGAACATTTCTTCTTCCATTGTTTCTTTCTGCAGGCTCTATTTGTTTTTTAAATCTGTTAGCATTAAAATTTACCAAGTTATTGTACAAGTTAGTTTGTGAAATCCCCCATAGATAGAGCTTAGAAACTATGACTGGACTCAAAATGTAAATTATTAATAGTATGCACTGAACACAGGAACACCTGAACATCTGTGTTGTCACCAATTCACTTCTATGTATTTCTACAACGGACGTCAAAAAGTACGTTGCAACGGACGCCATTTGTGCGCTCGTATGGCCCTAGCCTGAGCAAGGTCTACAATGCACACCTAAAGCAGCTGTTTCAGTGTGCATTGAACTATTGGTTTGTATAGAGTAGACAATCATATGATCCACGTGTTGCAAGTTGCCTATTGCTTAATGCTCTGGTGTGCGACCGGGGTAAGAATTTAGGAAAATTCAAGAGTGTGGTGACTCACCCTTTCTCATAAATACCAAAAGCTACGTGAAAAAATAAACAACAAAAATATTTCCAGCTGATTATTCAAATGAATGACGCCCGATTTCTTTCCTATAAGTTCTTTTTTTATATAGAACTGAGACTGGTGGTAAGTGTACAACTTACAAAGAATTAGGGGTAGCATACTTGTGACCTGACCTCTCTACTCAACTTTGTTTATAACCTGTACTAAATTCAACGAGAAATAGATGTACAAAGATAATTTATATGAGAATTTTTTCAATCTCTTTAGAAAATATACTTTTGAGAAAGAAACATGAAGCTATGAAGAATGATTACAAAGTTAACGTTTCTTGCATTTATCACAGTGATAATCAATACGATAGAAATTCGAGCAGAAGACATGGAGTTTGACATGTAAGTTTTCTGGTAAGAATGATAAGAATTTTTGGTAATGAATGAAATTTATTTTATAGATTATTACACGTTTATTTGCAGAATGAAAATTCCAAATAATGTCTTTTTTCTTATAATGAAACGGATATCCTTTGCTATCCAATAAAATACTCTATTGCTCTGAAATCTTTAGCAGTGCAAATGCTGACAACAAAATTAATAGCTGATAAAATAGCCACTATTCAAAATAATATTCTTTAAAAAATATATGTAATCACCAAAGTCTCATTTTTATCAGATGAAAATATTTTTACTTTTATTGCAATAGAAATCAACCATAAGTTTTCCATTTTCTTTTCATTGAATAATAAGTTTTTTTCCAGGCAAAAATTGAAGAAGGCAGACGTGGAAGAGGTACCTACAATATATTGTTCTTTATCTACAAAAATTTAGTATAGACAGACATTGTCATTCGTAAGCTATTTTTTCTTCAATACTTTCTTTCTTCATCACATATAAACTACAATAGAACTACCTCGAAAAGCTTGTTTCTGTTCACCAAGTAAAGTTGAAACAAATCAATTTTCACCGACTATCGTAGTTAAAGATAGCAATATTGCTTTTGATCTCATGAGATTCAGGTACAGTAGTTCCCAAATAGTATGTATTATCTTCTTATTTCTTGATCTTACCTTATTTATCACATAAATGCTTATAAATACATCATCATCATCAGTATACATCATCATCATCCATATATTTTATATATAAATGTATACATAATAATCGTAATGTCTATATTCCCTCTCAACATTGGAATGAATATTACTAATTATATCCAAATATCCAAGTTGAATACTTCCAGTAATCAAGAGCAAACATACTTATAAAAATGATGTTATTAACATAATACACGATTATTTTGATGTTTATTCTTTGTTGAATTAGGAAGACCAAAAGAAGACTTCTGTTTTTGAAGAACAAAAATTAATATTGAGAAAATTGTTTTCTTTTATTGAACCGTTTTATTCTTAGATGGGTGTTTTACACTACAATCCCGCACTTAATATGTAACTTTGCCATCATCCAGATAACAATAATATTGCAGTCAATTTGAAAAAGCATGATAGCAGACATAACAGTATAATTTTACTAACATATAGTCTTATGTTTCTGAATTTTTATAGTACAAAAGACCCAAATATTTTTAATAAATTCTCGTTTTCCAGGGCTGAAGTTTTAGGGCTCAAATAAGTCTCAGTTTCTAAAATAATGCACCGAGCGATAATAATGCTATCACTGGAGACCTGTGAGCTTTAACTCCCATTAGTATCAGTTGCCTCATGATAGCATTCCCTTTCTCTATCCAAAGAGCTCAATCTATTCTCAATTTAACCAGCTCATGCATATTCTGTACTAATTAGAATATTATATTGCTAATTAATATTGAAACGCCAACAACAGATTTGATCTATATAATTATGTGTTTCGAAAAACTCATAGGGTATTGCGTATTGATATCCCTCTCACATTCTTCTATTATTCTTTTTAAAATCTGCTTTCATATTATATCAAACCGTTCAGCCATTTGAGCTAGTACGATTCCATCACTCATTGGCTAGATTGATTTGGAGAATAGTTGTCGCTAAAATTCCTACATTTCAAGTTATAACTGATAATTCAAATTATATGAACCTGCAAATTATATTCAAATTATTGACACCTATGCCATGTAATAAAAATTTCATTTCCAGTCCACAAATTCATATTCTGTCATTACTTGCTTGAAATAATGCGTTCAATATGGAATTCTTGAATGTGGGAGTGAACTATTTGGAATGACGATCACTGCTGATTAGTCTATTCCATGGAATCAACCAGCTAATTATTCCATAATGTGATAATGCTCCTCATCAGTGGTCAGTGGAGAGTTGATCTGGGCTCGTATTCAGCCGGATATTCCCGAATTGTAATTGAATCCATTGTTTGCCCCATTCCATGCTGGCTTAAAGGCTATCCTTAATGAGTTTTCAACTGTTGTGCTCGCCACAAAGCTATTGGGTAGTTGAACAAAAAATTTAGCTATAAATTATTCAAAACTATGTTAATTCAAGGAAGGGAAGAGTTCAAAATATGAAAACGATTGGTAACTCGAGTTAAAAAGATCGATATCTCTTACTATCTAAATACTTGATTTTCTTCTCTTTCATAGATGACAACCGATCTCTCAGAGGATGAATATGCAGATAAAAGTGAAGTAAGGTTGTCCGATATCACTTATAAACCTCTACAGAATAGCAGAACCGCAGTACCTGATGAAACCGTTGAAGAGGTATCGGGTCAAATAATGAGTGAAAATACACCGCTCTCTATACATTTCTCAGAGGATGAATATGCAGATAAGAGTGATGTAAGGTTGTACGATATCACTAATAAACCTCTACAGAATAGCAGAACCGAAGTACCTGATGGAAACGTTGAAGAGATATCGGGTCAAAGAATGAGTGAAAATACACCGCTTATCAACGCAGTTTTCACAAACTTATCAATTCCTGTAGCTGAGGATGGAGCTCTGTATAATAACACCGATGCTGATGGAGTGATGGGTGATTTCAGAACTGGAGAAAAAATCATTCCAAAATTACAAATGAATGATGAGTTGGTGACTGATGCTGTCGAGGAAAATGAAATTATGACAACTGAATTATACAACATTACATCGGTATGGATGGAGATGAATCCGATTAATAAAAAGATAGAGGCCGGTAAACTAAAAGTGTCAGGGGAAAAATCTTCATCAGTGAAAGCTAAATCCAGTAATACAGCAAATGAACCTTGTGACATCGAGACCGATAACGGCCCAAAAGAGGGCTTGGATATAAGCGCAAGTCTGGAAAGCAACCGTACTGAAAATAGCAGTGAACCTTTTTTTGTTGAGCGAAAGTTCAAAGTCGACGAAGCAAACAAGGATTTCAATGCCGAGGAAATTTTAAAGCGTTACGAAGAGATTGTCAATAATGACACCGAGAGCGAATTCACGTTTTGCAAGAACGGTCAGTGTAACGATTGCAACAATATGACAATCATGAACTCAACCGAGAGAACAATTTGTTTCACGTTCCATAATTTCAGAGAAGAATTCGAGGACCTCAAAGCCATGGAACGGATGCTGCAGAATACCACTAAAACAAGTTTGGATAGCGACTACGAAGTCATGGAAAAGGTATGCTTCAATATTCAGGAAGAACAGTTTGAATTGGTTAGACAGCAGCGAACTACAGAATGTGTAAAGAAAAGTACGACGAAAAAGAAGAAACAAAAGCTTTTAAAAGGAAGAAAATTTTGGCCACACCATAGGTGATGAGAAAAATCGTTAGCATCTGTCACAAGATTATAGCTGACTCGGAATCAATTTTCAGATAATTAAGGAAATTTGAACTCATGTAGCTGAAATTTTACTCTACAACAATTTGAAGAACATCAATTCTCTAACAGGATGAATGATTGACAATTTTCATTCAATTGACAATTCGATTTAAGTAGCTTCACATAATTAAAATACATTATTGTATTTCAATTTCAATTTTCAATTTATTTATTCACATATACAATTGTACAGTACACTTTACAGGTGAAATAATGATGACGGAGTCTGTCTAATTTAATGGGCTGCTAGAGAAAAATTATTACAAGTTATTGAAAATTTGCGAAAATTATTCATTATTTTAGGAATTCATCAAGCTACTCATAGCATTGTTATCTGAAAACTTACAGGCTTATTCAACTCATGAAGGCTATAATATTATAGTCTTCTTGAAAAATTCCGAAATAAGCCTTCAGCAATATTAGAATTCCCAATAAAGAATCTTAAAATCCTCTCTTGAATTATTTTCACTTAAGTTCACTTGATAACTTAAGATTAAGTGAACTTAATTTTAATATAATCACTAGTGAAATTCATGTAATAGTCTAATATTGAGACTTACAGGTGAAGCAAGCTGGATATGTTCACAAAAGCGTCTTTGTGGATTGTTTTCAGGTCCCGATTGCCTTTGAGACTCCTGTGAATTGAATAATTCTAAGTTACTTGTTTGGATTCAACCCAAATAGAAAACATTCTAATTCTTATTATAGAGTTGGTGAATAGAAAAATAAATAAGTGGTTTAAAATCTCTTAACAGTCTGAGGCTTCAAATATCTTTAATACAATCACCACGGGTGGGATGTATTTTTTCTAATTTACTTTCATCTTATATAATAATAAGATGATCCTTCAAACTCATAATATATTGTTTACATAATTTTATGAGGCTGCTTGCCTCAAGGAGGACTTATGTTCAGCGAACGACAAGGCCATTATTTAACTTCTATTTTGGAAAGGGTCAATTTATGAACACGGCAAGTGAATATTTTATTAATACCAATATCATGAATGCAATTAATCCCTTCAAAGCTGGATCAATTTATAATACATTCACAAGATATATTAACATTTTTTAACTTATGAAAATAGCAAAATCAGTAAATACTCACAAAAATGCTATCTCCGACATCTCGAAAGCTCTTGCTTCTATCTCCTCGATCAAGTTGTAGCTGATCAACCTGTGAACCAATGAGAATCAAATACAGTTCAAATAATTTTAAAGCATCACTTGAGAATTTAACACTGGAAAATATTGATTTTATTCGTATGCATTGATCAAGTAGGAATCATTGAATATGCCCGCTAGCTGTTTAATATCTCACAAAGAACACTCAAGAGAATGAATATTCATTCTGATTCTCTATTTACTCATGAAGTATATATCAGTTTTCAGCATCCTAGAAAATCAAAAAAATCTAGACTCACTCTATTGTAATCGATCACTGGAGGATATTAATTTAATCCATATAGATTGATCTGGTTGGAATAATTTAATTATGACCTTGCATTGTGATGTTCCTCGGAGATCAATATTCTCTCTATTTACTCACAAAACATTAGTTCATTGTATGAGAAAAATCCAGAACATTCTGTGATGGAGCACAGTCTGAAATCAACACGTTTTATTACTTGCTGGCTGGGAACAATAAAGGGCTCAATTGACGTGTGAGATTGATAGTGACGTGTGTGTGAGGTTGATTGAGATGTAAGCTTTGATAGAATGTTGCCAGAGTAGAGAGCTGTGTCGATAAACTTTGAGCGTGGCAACGGCGCCAAGCGAGAAAAAAGATGCAATCAATTTAAATCGTCTGTGAATCGACACCCAGATGCACCCCTGGGTAAAATTCTTGATTATCAGGAGATTGTGCTGATGTGAGTCGTATCTCTTCTGGAGCTCAACCAAGAAGTGGAGCAAGACAACAATCGATTCACTCCAGAGATTGCCAAACACCGATTCATGTTGCTCGGGATCTCGCGAAAAATCTCATCTCAGAAGTGAAGCTTATGGCATACTTCGATCTTCTGCCAAATTCCACCACAATATTTTTCCTAAATTATGTTTCGCAAAAATATCTATGATTTAAACAGACGGTATGAGTCAGGCTTTTTCTCAATTGAATTTTAGTCAAGTATTGAACAGTTATAACATGTTTCATTTTTTTTTTTTGGCAATAACCTATTTGATTTAATTATTTATCATAATGTTGTATTTCCATAATGACAAATGACACAATGCTAATTTCAACCTTATTTCTCCTTGAATGAATTTTCAAGTTACTCAAAATCTATTATCGAAATCATCAAGTCATACCCTTTCGATGTTTGATTGTTTTCCTGTATGAATCGAACCCTTTATGATGTTTTCCATTTGATGAAGAGGAATACCCTTTTGATGTTATCCTATATGAACACAATGCTAATTCCAACCTTATTTCTCCTTGAATGAATTTTCAAGTTACTTAAAATTTATTAACAAAATCATCAAGTTTGATGTATTTACATTTTAATGTTTTTCTGTATGAAGCAATCTTTTTGTTAAAAATTAATAAAACTATTCAGTTGAGGAGCTTGTTCAAAGAATCTAGATTTTTCAAAAAATGTAGTTATTTAAAAAGAGGAAATAGGAGGCTCTTGCTTGATATCGATAGCGGGACGTATTATAAACTGAAGTCAAGTGTAAGCCCGCCTTTTTCCTGTACTACTATACAGTATAGTACTTCAAGATCTAGGAATAATATAGACCCTATAGATTTCGAGAGATATTCCAAATCAGGTATAAACATGAAGAATTATATATAAATATGATAATTAAAATCCTCTGAAATTGAATTAAACTTGAAAAAGAAAAACCTACAACTTTCAAAGCGGTTTGTTGGAAAGTGGACGGTCCTTAGAGCAAAGCATCCTCTTACAATAATTAATAATTTCGCAAAGACGGAACTGGAGAGGTAGCCTACGCTTCTGAAGCTAGAAAGCAAGCCTCTTCCAATATGAGCCATTTTAATATCGGATGAGGATGAAAGCGAAATATTCTAATGATAGTCACTTCAGAATCCCAATATCCTGGCCCTGAAGCTGGCTGGTTTCATCATCTTTCTTCCCTAAAGATTTTAATTACTCTTATTCAATCTCATATTGTTCAAGCCGATTGAGAGCTTATTGAAACTTTGAAAGAGCTTGATTAAACGAATTAAGTTCAATCGAAAGCATTATGTTAATGAAGATTTTGCTGATAATTTTTAGATTCCTAGAATAAGACGAAAATACTCACAATCTTTCTGTTTTGACTTGTACGTCTCCAGTTTCCAATGCCTGTATCTTATTGTTCTCGATGTTTCTGTGAAAAAAGCGAAAATATTGAAAATGATATAATAATTATTATCCAATAGTCATGAACTTGGTAGAATTCAGCGAGGTATAATATAGATGAGAATAATAGAATAAATGTAGATAAGAATAATGTAAAATAGTTCAAAATAAGTAAAGAATAACGTCTAATAAGAATAAGAGAAGAATAGGACTATTCAGATAAAACAGGAATATTTTCAAATTAATCATAAACAATAGAAAATCTACTTGTATTCTTGCGGAGTTCAAAATAAGAATATAGTCTCTTGTCTTGTCTCTTGTTCAACGATTGATAAAATATATTTTTCAATCCAAAATTTTCAACAAAAATTCAGCTAGTTGGAATCTCTTACTGGAATGGTTGAATAATATAATATAGCACCCTCGAAACAGTGAGCTCTACCGAATTTTTCCAATCAAGTTCTCTGAAATCCCAATCAAGCGCTCAGTGAATGAAAGTTTCCCATATGTATTTAATTTGCAAATTAGGGATTTCGATTGGTTGGTTTCAGTCTCTAGTTCTCAATAACTGAAAAGAGCAGTGATTGCTCTATTTTGATGAGTGAGCACATGCGAATTCCCATGATGCTCGTCTTAATTTATTTCTGTCAACGTTTCCATACAATATTTTTCAATCCCATTTCCAGTTTCAAGGGATATCTTTCCCTTATTACAATATTGGAGCTCAATTTTCGAACTTATTACATTTATTTTCTTCTATTCTTCAACCAGTCTCCGATGATTTCTGTTATCCTGGTCGATTCCACATCAAATTTCTTCCACCCCAGAAGAATCCTCTGCCCTGTGAATGATCACTAAGTAATGCCTCAACTCCGCCGCTCCATGTTAAATCTCAACTTCTAAGATACTTGTTGATCCAATGTCAGTATCTAAAAGCTATTGGTATTTATTTAATTATTCATTTAATAAGTTTTTGAAATCAGGGTTCACTTTTTTTAATTATTATTAAGCTTATGGCTTTTTTGGTGGAGAAACCCTTTCGGGTGTTCCACCTTGCCGAATCATCCAGTTTTCCCTAATGGGAAATATGGAAAACATAATAGGTTAACTTTTTTTAATTAATCCAAGTCTTTTAATAATTTTACTTTTTTTAATTTAATTCAATAATAAATTACTAATTTCTATTATTTTATATTATTATTATTATTATTATTATTAAGCTTATGGCTTTTTTTGGCGGAGAGACCCTTTCGGGTGTTCCGCCTCACCGAATTATCCACTTTTCCTCAATGAGAAATATGGAAAAACATTATAGGTTAGGTCCAACACTGAATTTTCAACTTTTATAAGTCCCATAAAATCTTGAAAATTGAATTCTTCCAATTCATATTATTACATTTAAAAGTTTTCAAATAAAATTCAAAAAACCTTCAATTAATGTAATTAGTAGACATTTTTTAAATTTCCCGATTGTTTGAAAATCAACTTGATCAAATATTTAACAAATAAGGCCATTTTTTATATTTTGAAAAATTTGTCACGTAGTACCCATCATGTGATGTTAATATTCTGTTCGAATTCTCATTTTGAATAAAAAACTTTGAAATGTTCCCGAATAAAGAAATTTTAAATCCAATCTTGTTTTCCAATCTAATTTTATCAAGTTTTCAATCTACATCGAACAATCAAAATGTTTCCGATCTCAATCTATTGTAGTGGAACCTCAGATTCAGGAACCCAGATTCATTTTATTTTTTTTTGAATCACCTTGAAACGTACATAACACGTAACATTGCAACCCCGTTTTTAAGAATACCCCGATACAACGAATTTTTCCTCGTTCTCTTTTAAGCTACGTAAAACTGTCCCTAAGCTACTTTGCAACCGCATCTGTACTATTTTATCTCACTCTATTATATAAGAAATTCTGCTATTGATATTGTACATTCAAATTTAAAACTTTCCGTCTGTTATCCATATCTGTTCAGAATTATACATTTCAACTTATTAATTCATCATCACTGTACCATTGCATTGTTACTTATTTCGAAAAATGGGTTCCCATCTCTCTCGGCGCCCTATTTAAATCGCTCCTAACTGCCTACCGGACTTTCATAATGTGTTGTTCGTACTAGGCAATCTATTACATATTATGATATACCCCGTCGGTGAGACGAAATTTAAAATGATTCAGAACTTGCACAAAAATAGAAACTATCTGCCATAATTATGTCTTTCCAACCTGCACTACATAGAGAATAATTTATGAGTAATTTTCAAAATAGTCTCTATTATTCATAATACTGAATTGACATCCATCTGTAATTTGGGTCATCTCTTACGAACGAAATATGGGCTCGATAACTCCAGTTAAAAGTTATCATTGGAAAAAACTGTACATTGAACAATATCCTCATGGCTTTCACATATTCAAGGATGAAGCACTGGAACTGGAAAACTGTGTCCAAACACGTTTTTTAGAAGCAGTGATTCTGTGCTGTATCTTTTGAAGCGAATGAACACATACCGGACTGTGTATGCTTTGTGGAACTGCGGCACGTTTTTAAAGATGAATATTGATTTGACTGGAGTTTGTTTCTTCTCCCTATTGTTTTGGCAGGTTTTGAAGGATGAGTGAGTCCTATTTTTGTGGGATCCAACTTTTTTCGACTTCATATACAAGAATTGAGAGCAGCTTTTCACTGGTGTATCGATTTCGCATAACAATGAGAAACCGTAATTCAGGCAATGAATGTAACTTTAACTTCTCCAAGTATTATTACTACTACACAATTTTTGATACATTGCAACTAATTTACCATACACAAAACACATAAAATAATCATTCAAACTTAATGATTTGATCAATATATTAGCTTCATGATTAACGTGAAAACTAGAAACGCTATAACCTCGTTCTGTAGTTGTTTTGTGGAGTAGACTTTGATTTTCAAAATTCTTCTATTTTATTAATTACTCACTCAGACTCAGTTCAAGACATTACTCAGTTTGAGAATATAAAAAGCCTAATAATTGACAGAGACTTGTCTGGAATTGATGGAATAATAACTTCGATTGATATGATTTGTGGAAATGTGGAATAGCCAAGATTCTTCAATTAGTTATCCTCCAGCACAGTGCCTTCAGTGATTGATTAGAGTCATTATGACTTTATATATTTAATACAAGCTCATTGTCAAATATGTAATAATACAATTTTGACAATAACTGTTTGATTTGACGTAATAATACGTATGAAATTATCATTATTTCATCCAAGTATGTATATAAGTATTTCTGATTGATAGAAATAGCTGGATCGGAAACATTCGAACCAGCTAAAACTTTTTCAAGCAGTTAAACTGTTGTTATCAGGAATTCCATTCTATGAATTGCGAGCAACGCTTGTCCACGTTTAGAGCTCTGAATTAGGGTTTGGTTTCTAGAGCTATAGCTACTCAATTAATAAAAAGGAATGCTAAATTTTTGACAAAATATATCACTATGATGGCGGTGTTACTGCAGAAACAGAAAATAAACACTGTGTAGCTGTTTACATTCAAAGCAATAACTCATGTTAGCTCTGGCCATTGTCGAAAATAATGACTTTAGAGGTACAGCGAATCACTTGAGAATAAACGGAAATTCCAATGGATATTCCGCATCGAATTTAATCCCACATGCTATGGATTTTCTACAGGCAGAATGTTTTTATTTCTGCAAAACTCTGTAAAATATTCTCGTCAAATCCTACATTTTGTAAACGTACTCTCTTATAATACAATAAAATACAATCCTACTTTAGTACTCCAACACCGATTCATATCTTAATCAATTTTGATTGAATTTCACTTGGATTCAAATAAATTACAAAATCTAGAATCAGCTATGATTATACTGTATCATAATGTATCCAAATTGCTGACCAATACGAGATTATCAGGAATCCATTTATTCTGAATAAATATAGATATTGTTTACAAATAAATTACAAATAAATCCAACATTCATAAGCCTTCGAATCCTTGTCATACTACAACGGAAATGGTACCATTGTGAAAGGTATAAGGGAGTCTTGTAGAAATCTCGACTGTAATAAACTCCAGTCTGAAAGGGGGCCCAATGAGTTCTCCCAGTAGAGAATCTTTGATTACTTGTTAGCTTTATTTACTTAATTGGTATCGACTCAACAATTTTGTTTTAAAGTGGCTCTCACTTGTAACAAGGTTTTTTTTAATGTACACTAGCGAAGTTTCGTTTTTTGAAGCTCGTAATAATACAAAAATTACTCGATTCCAAACTTGTCTAAAAACTGTATTTTTAAATTATATACAAACACAAAGTATTTTGAACCAAGTGGTTATGTGATTTATAAAGTCCAAATGAGCTTTCAACATAATTAAAAATCTTCTAAATTTCACCTCAAAACCTGATAGGGAAAACCACAGAGAAGAGAGTATTAACTCTCTATTATTTATTCTCTAGTATCACTCGCTATTATTTATTCTCTAGTATCACTCTCTATTATTTATTCTCTAGTATCATTCTCTAGTATATACTGTCTAGTATTTATCCTCTCTCCTTTGTTCCATAACTTTTAAAGGAATGGAAGCTAAAGATTTTCACTTCGAATACCGACTTGAAGTTATTATCTCAACCTTAAGTGCTTCCTTCTGCCTGGGGCCACATAACTCGCCAAATGATCGAGTTGGAAATGACTCCCAAGTGACTTGAAAGCACTCCGGTCAGTGTAAAAACTCTTACTTACAGCAGAGACAAGTGGATACTAATTGTAGTTCCAATTGTCTCTGCTTACAGTTTAAGACAAGTAATGATCGAAAGTAGATAGTTGAAACGGAAATCGATTCTATAAGCATCGCAGTTTGTGATGGTCTAAAAAAATGTGCAATTCAAATAATTAAGGACCCCCTCCTTCAAGGATGAACTACAGTACAAACATACATTCATCTTTAAATCATTGCTATGTATCAAATTTGACTTTTTATAATTTGAATGAGATTGTCTTCGATTTTCTGTTCCAATCCGTAACTCCACATAATCTCAGACTCATCACTGAGAAATGTACTTTGATGTCGTTCTCTTGTTTATTTCCAAAGCGCAACAACAATCAAGCACCCTCCCTTAGGCATTCTCATTGCATGAGTTGGTACGTTGAGCTTCTAGCATATGAGTATGAGCTTCTAGTATGCACTCCACTGCATACTCGAATCAGTGCAAAACGTTCAAATCAGTTTTGTTTCAAAATTTTCATGAACGCATAAGAGTATATTTTCTATAATTTTTGTAGTATCACGGTGATGATGAAAATTGTATTTATGATGATAAAATTTTAATTGATGAAAGTATTTAGCTTCTTACAAAGTTTGATTAAACATGTTATAGTAAAGGCTGTTTATACAGTGAGCCATTATAATAAATTCAAAAACATATTCGTAAACTATGAATAACTTCATTGGGGCTTGGAGCTCTCATCAAATCAAATTGAATCATAATTATTTATCACCTACTGAACCCTTTATAATTTTCGAGCTTTCATATTCTACTTTGTAGAAGCAATTCAAGTCCAATAATCACTCTAAAGGAATGTATCCGCTATCCAGTGAAAAGGTAATTACTTAAGTAGCTATAGGTTGATCCTCCTAATCGATATAATCAATGAATTAGACCAATCAGAAAGCAAAAAGAGTCAATTCACTGAATCTTGAAGTAATGAATTTAGTTTTAATTCAATTTTGCACTGAATTAATTGAAACTTGAGTTTGTTCTCAACTCCAATACTACTTGGAGAATAAAGTATTGTTGAATTTTTTTCGCTTTCATGATGCGAAAATGTGCGTGGGTAAATGATGTTATTGTGTGTGGGTAATGGGTAAGCTGATGATGGACTCAACTTGGGCTTTATGTTTGTTCCAAACCACTGTGAAATGATTCTTGGTTTACATCAATGATATTTATCGGAAAAGGCCTCAAGTGATCACCCTTAAAAACAAAGTAGGAGGTACACGTCTCTCATCTAATCTGAAAGTTTAAATTTTAAAAAGACTACGAGGCCAATCTTCTCAAGATTTCTTTAAATAAATTCATTTGAATTATGATTTCTATCATTGACTTCAATATTCAGCGCTTCATTCATCTTACTCAAATATGTAGTTGAAACTCTCAGAGCTTTCAGAGAGAGATCTCAGGTTTAATTTTCGATGGTCTGGTGAATAAGGTAAACCGATGCCTAAAACGTGGGTTATTAATCCTTCTCTTATACGGTCTTTAGTGAGTCGTATTCATGGGGTTTACGTGATGAAAAGGAAGTACATCTTGAATTCTACCAGCATCTGCAATCATGTCATTGCATGGCAAAACTACATTTTCAGAGAACTTCATACTGGCTTCACAACCTGTCAATGGATCTTGTCATGAAAAAAATATTAGAATTCTCTAAAATAACTATATTTTGTTACAGGATTCTACTTGCAACTTGTTTTTCATTGTTCCAAAGAAACGTTGTTTCTTTATAAAATTCATTTAGTGATAATTATATATCTACTCAATTGATTCTCCAAGTCCTTCTATAACTTGGAACATGAATTATAATTCATTGTATGGATTGCTCACTTCTTCAAACTGTCAAATATTAATAAATCATAGTTTATTTGATTTGGAGAGAAAATTAAGTCTATGATAATAGAAAATCATCTCAAAAATAGAATTCCCAGACACAAGTTATTCTTCTACAACACTTAACTCGATATTTCTCACTCAGTATGCCCATATTTTCTCAAAAAACATTTCAGTAGGATGCAATTATTTGATATGAGCATCATGGTGTGTCAACTCTCCGGATGAATTAGATAAAAGCCAGCAACTTAAATATGCTCCATCTGAAATATGCTACATGAAATAATTTATGATGATTCTTGTAAGAGCTTTGAAATTTCTCCTCACCCTTTGAGTGGCGGGGATATTTTTGTTTTTTCATGCCGGGATATTGATCAGTAAATATATAACATATTAATATTTTTCATTAATTGTCTGTATTCCATTATACAGACCGGTTAAGTAAACCACGCTTCGCCACGGATTTTTAAGTAAAACTAAACTTCAATTTATAAACTGAAGACTAATAAAGATAATCAACACATAACCACGAGAACATATGGCGTCATTGTCACAGATATCAAATAATATTGATCCCCATATCAATATACCAATACTACAACCGATATATCGAAGAAAATCGATGTTTAAATGTAGAACAAATCTTTCTCTTTGCAACAAGCATAAGTTCGACCTAACTGGTTGATAAAGGCAAGTGAAAGAGATAAAATGAGACGGACGCTGGCACTCTTTGCTCAAATTCTTGACGTCCGTATATACGAACGTTGACACTCAATGGAGATTGAATGTAACTCCAACTTTCAGACTCGAAGTGAACTAAACATCAATATGCGATCACGAAGTGAGCAGCTTGTTTGTATAAACTTGTATAAGCTTTCAAGAATTCAAAGAAATCATCTTCCCATGTGGTACAGACTGGCAGAAGACATCATGCTTTCAAAAGTAAACGGTTCAAACTCACACTATATGCATTGGTGCTCCATCACGAGTGAGCTCCCCAAGGTAGGGAACTGTGTAAAGTCCACAGCCATCGATCCTCCTGCAAAACACAGAAATAAAAAGTCACTATTCTAACTCGAAATTCATCGATTGGACGTAGCCAAATATAGAATTCTATTAATTGAATTATATTGATTGATTAAATTATATAAAACTTTATAGAATGTTCTTTAAAGAAGTTTTATGTCATACACTGAAACGATGTAAGAAATCGTTCAATACAATCTATTAAACAATAAACAACATAAACATGAACAACCTCTTCATGGTTCAAAAAAATATTATTAAGACTATTTTAAATAAACCACGGTTATACTCCACACATTTAACTTTCAGGGATTTTGATGTATTTACAGTAAGACAGCTCTATGTTAACCTTATTAAAATACTCGATAAAAATCAAAACAAATTTACTAGAATAAATAAAGTAGTAGCATATAACTTTGGACCAAACACTACAGAGAAATTTAAAATCCATCCTACAACGTTAACTTTAATTAGAAGACAACTCATTTACACTAGTAGTAAACTGATGAATACTATACCTTTTGATCTGGATAGAAAGATATCAAATAAAAGTGTGGCAGAATGGATAAAGAGTGAATATTTTTCCACTTTAAACCTAGCTTTTTAATCTTGATTGAGTATTGTCTCAGAACGTATTATTATTGTTTTACTTTTCTTCTCTTTGACTTTGTTTAACAAACCTTTTTGTTTCAATTTCATATTGTTTTGAGGTTTATCTATGCAACTCTCACCAGCGGGCAAAGAGTCATCTTTTTGCTGGTGATGCCTAGAATTAGATATTGGTTTCTGTTTTTTCTTATATATATGTATACATGTACTATATTATGTACATTTATTCTCATTTTTCACATGTGTATATATTATGTAAGTGAGAATTGTTTGTTTCAATTTTTGGCAATAAAGTGAATTGAATTGAATATTACAGAATATTTCCTCATTTTCCGCATGGAATTCCTTTCTCACTAAAAAATCTCTTTTCTAGTTAATTCTGTAATTCTTCATGCTTTCTCTACTATAATACTCACCCACTCACACTATTGTTGAACTCTCTCTAATAGCTTATTATCATTTGAACCTCCGTAGAATTTTAAAAAATTTTGCTTGAAATTTCTTGATTCTCTCAGAAACACTTCCTTTGGGGTTATCTTCTCAGAAAAAAAAAACATATTTTCTCGAATCTAATTTCATAAATTGAAATGTGATGAGAAATTATTACCTGCGTCAATTTCCTCACAATTTCATAACCAGAAAATGGTCTGGTTATTTCCTACTTCGTGGAGATTGAATTTTACCATTTTAATACTTCGCGAACGAGATGAGACTCTCATCATCACCAAGGAGTTATAACAGAGATAAATTATTGATGTTGACCAGAATAATTCCTTGTTATATCTGCATTATTAATGATCCGATTCAATAATAAATTCGAAAAATTGTTTATTCGGTGGTATGAAGGCTATGCAAACTCAAGCCTCCATTTGTGTAACGTCACACACTCTTATCTTGAGCAATAAAATTATTATTGCGTAGTATTACATTTTTATTGATCACATTACTTCTTTATGGATCACATCTCTCCCTTTTTCTCCAATGAAAATGACTGATTACCAACTTTGAGAAGTACTCCTGTATCGAACTGATATGAAACAGGCTGAATATTGTGGTTATAAGGACTGTATACAGATTTATGATGACATCAATCCCACGAGTGTATACAAGGAAGAAGGTATCAAGCTTTACTAACCTAATAAAGCTGAAGTTGATGATTGGAGCTACTCGTATCGAATCTTTACAAGGTCATAGTTAAGATAAATATTCTGAGGTAATTCTGAGTTAGCTTTTTCTAATATGTTTGCTTTCATAGGATGTGCATGAGTTTTAGGTAAATTTGTGATGACTCAGCTATGATGGATGAGCAGCCATGAGAATATTACACCGCAACACCACTCGTAGGTGATCAGTCATTATTACTACCGTGTGCACAGCACAGCTTGCTGTTTGGTTTGGTCGCTTATAAATTTCAGTCACTTCATTGAAATTTCAAAATTGGAAAACAGTCGCCCAAATTGAACAACAATGTAATAATGTTGAATTTTCATTAACTATATTTTACAATCATTTCTTCCTCAAGTGGTTCATCATCATTATCATCATATCGTGTCCAAGCTAAACTCTTTTTTTATTATTATTATATTTTATATTTTAAAACAAGTCTCTGCGCGTTATCATTTGCTAACAGCACATCGTCAAGAGTACATGTAAAATTATTTTGTGGGCAAAGCAACAGATGCCCCATTGTCTGAATATTGCCACAATCACACTTGTCATCTTCAGAGTAGCCCCATTTGCAAAGGTTGGCCCTGGATCTACCCATCATATGTTTAGTTTCGTATGTAAGTGGTTCATCAATCGATATGAATAGAACAATTCAAAGCCAAAATTACAATGAAATCAACTTCATACACGTGGATCCCAGTATCTTGCAGCTAAAAATAGATTCCATAAGTTCTATGTTATCAAGAAGACTCATTTCATATATTTTCAAGGTAATATTGAATTTAATAGATACTAATTATGATAAAATTATAAGAAAGAGAACAGGTTTCTTATAACAATAATTACTATCTTTATTCGAAGATTCGAATAGGTTCACTTCGAAATTTCATTGGTTGTAGTAAGTATGGTTTTGGGCTTAATGATTAGATTCAATAGCATTATTCAATAATATTGATAAATGGTTGACATCAAGTCATAAACGAAAGCTTTGAAAATAAAAGTTATTCCCTGCAAGTGTTTGAGCTTTTAAAATTTCATCTTTCGGTTCTGTTTCAAAAGTTGTGTTCAATAAAAGACGGAGGTTGTTGTGTCTTTGATTCCTAAAAAACTTTTCAAGCTTTGGAACGGTCTGGGGATGATTAAAATCCACGAATAAGACAAAGTTCTATAGAACATCCATCTGTTGTGTGAGCGTATAAAGTTTCAGCTACATATGCTGATAGTTCGGGGACCAGGAACGTAATTGAAAATTTAACGCAGCTAGCCAAGCAACACACGGAATCTCCAGGTAGAACTTTGTTTATTCAGTTGGAATCTGCTGATTTCTGTTCTTGAGTTCACAGAGAAAGCTGGAAATCAAAACAACAATTGAATACAGTCAGTTGAGGGAAATTAGTAACACATGAAACGACATAATCAAATCTGTGAGATGAGATAAAGTTACTTCACATTATTTTGCCACATATTCTACCAAGTTCACGTAAAGGTTAAGGTGAGACCGTTGAATATGTTACAACTTCAAAGTCACAGCCTTTGAATTTATTTGCCTGTGGAAAGTTTACTAGGACTCCTTTCAGTAGCTGCAGTGAATGCTCTGTCTACATACATGTCTGAATTCAGAGTCAAGTGAGCTTGCGTTTTGAATATTTTAGTAGCAATCAAATGGAGGGGAACCAAGCATCTGAGTAGCACAGCTGAACCTTCTTTTCCAGACCAGAATTCGTTCACATAACTTTCAAAATGTGGATCAGATCGACCGATGCTACTTCATGTCTCAAGAGACATTTTCAAACTGGAGACTTTTTCACCTTTCATGAGTTTCCAGCAAAGAAAGTAGTATTCATAGAGAATAAGGGCTATCTAGGACATCCAGTTTTGTATAGACTATTTTCATCGAATCATGAAATTCAATACAAGGATTACTTCTCTAACGGCAACTAAATATGATATTTTTCCAGTAATATTGTAAATTGAAGTCCAGAATAATTCTGACAAAATTCCTTTTTCTCAAATAATACAAATAAACTCATATTACCTCTTTCCTTAGAACTCACAAAAGAACTTAAAATCTCCACAAATAAGTAAACAATTTAAAATAAATCAACTAAAGGATTGCTTTCCTAGTTGACTTTATTACAATATTCCATTCTCGTGACTCCTTAAATATGAAGAGTGACGCCCTTATTGTCATTTTTCAAACCAATTAATGAGATAATATGTAACGTTGGAAATGGATCATTCTGTTCAATTTCTTGCTAAACTGTGGCATGGTAGACTTCTTTTAGTATTAAATAATGTCAGCCCACTAAAAGAATAGAGGTGGCCGAAATGCTAGGAATGTAGAAGCTGGTCGAGTGGGGGTAATAAAGATGGGGCAGCCAGTAGCATGCGAGAGAGAGAGAGGGATAGCGTGTGAGAGAGACAGCTCCCCGCACACCTCATACCGTACCTCTATTCTCTTCGTAGCTCTACTGTATGATGGAATTGTATTGCATGCTTCATGTTGCAAGAATAACTTCAATCTGTCTTTTTCTCTGCCTACTTTTTTTAAGTTCTATGTAGGTACGCTCTATTATTGTTTCTTTTCGGAAACTTTGGGACGAGACTCTGTGCTTTGAGATTCACTCTAGCTTGAACCGGAGGGAACGAGTCCGTTAGTCAGTTGGAAAATAGAAAACAAGCGCTGAACTTCCCGAAAGCAACAAAGGCATGATTCTCACATGACTTGTCCCTTTCAACTCGGGTTCGGTAAGATCATTTTTCACTCACTACACTGTCGCTACTTCACCAACAACATGATCTATCTGTGTAGATTATCCTTGAAGCTGAAACTTGCAAGATTAGGCTCTACTTTAGCCTACATTGCAGCTGGTAATTGATAAGCCTTGCTCTCATTTATAGGAAACAAGGACGAGGCAAATGAGAGAGAAAATCATATTACGCTTCGAGACCCTTCTGCATAACAACTACCCACTTCATACTCCTCACAGAGATCCCCCCTCTCAGCACCGCACTACCACCAACAGACGAACCAAATATAACTGCATTTCTTCGACAAAGTAGAAAGAGCTTCAGCGAAGATAATTTGCTGTGAGCTTCCGTGCCTCTAACGCTTTCCGTCTTCTTAGCTGAAATGAATATTCCGAAGTTCCAACTAGACATCGCAAATATGCTCCCATTCAACAATGAGTGTTGGTTTATCGTATTTTCTATCCCAGTAATCTTTCAAGGGTAATTTCAGTACTCAGAAAATTATTTAATACGTCTGTCTCGTATCCGATTTCTTTTCTCTCCCGTTTCAGAGAATTATAACCCACAGGCTAATGCGGATTTTGAGCTTCAGTGACCTTTATCTATTGTGTTTGGCACTACAACTCACAATGATTATCCTGGCACGGAACAAAACGTGTTTTCAGTAGAGCTTCAGGTACACGCGTCTTGGAAAACTGTCTTTGCTTTGTGGAAACTTGGTTGATTTAGATTATTGCCTTGTTTAGGCAATGATAAACAAGTATGGAATCTAGAATGAAGTATTGCTAATAGGATTCATTTATTAATAAAATTGAAATATAGAATATGATAAACGAAAGATTCAAGATCTCTAAAAGCTGATAAATTGCAATAAAGAATATTACAACCAAAAGGATTGAAATCTCTAGAAGATATCACCACAAAAATCTTTTACTTGAAATCCATACAATTCATAGAATTGTGTAAAGTACTTGAAATACCTTGTTTCTAACATGCTTATTATTTGAGAAGACTATAGCTAACATCATAAATGAAATGAGATACTTACAGTGTCTTCAATCGAGGAAGATTTATTTGAAAGACTTGATTGTCCAGATAGTGCAGTGAAGGAGCATTATGAATGTATCTGAAAAAGAAACAGAGTTGCTGAAAAATGAAGAGATTCAAAACAATAAATAAAAATGCAATGAAAATCGACAGGTAAATCACAATCATTCTTTTTACTCTAATGGATTCAGACATGTGTGAATTTGGATTTCATAATTTTTGGGAATGCGAGCCACGAGGTTCTCATATTCAACATTTAAAAATCTTACTCAAATTCTGTGGTTCACTTCAGGCATATATCAATATCAATAATCCTGATTATTGTATGGAAAAAATAAAAATTCATGCTTTGACTATCGGAAAGTATCATTCTACGATTCTTGTAATAGAAATAAGAAACTATGAAATGTTTGACTTTGGAGCCGTGTTCTAAAATTACTTTTAGTAATTTATTGATTAATCAGTTTTAATAAATTTTTATTTATTTTCAATAAATCAATAATTTTAAAATTAGGCTCAGTTGACTGATTCCCTAATGAAAAATTGACCAAGTAATAATAGAATATTGGATAATTATTGCATTCTCATTAGCAATCAATAGTTGATGGATTGTTTCGCCAACAAATAATGCTATCCAGAGCTCGATTCAGATACTTCATAAATTCTCTACTCGAAACGCTGACGCATAAGCCATTCATCAATTCTCGCCGATTGATTTATTGGAAGGTTGTTCATCCTCATCACAGGTTCAGAGGACCTACCTCATGATTCATTTCCACGGGTTGAGAAATTAATAAGCCGTGGTTGGGGGCTCTCTAGAGTGAAAATTACTAGATGTTCCTCCCTACAACGAAGAACTGAAGGTGGAGACATTCTAAAATGAGATTAAGTTTTCAAATGAACTTTTCATCAATTTATTGAGTAGAACTATCCAAGTAGAATGTTCAGAGCGAACAATGGTAAAGAGTAAATATAATAAAAAACGAGATCTTGTTGAAAGCCTCTAAAAAGAGTTATTAGGCAAATAATTAAATTTTGGCGGAAGAATGGCTCAAAAATATTGTTGGGATTGTTTTATAGGATAATAGAAGAGATGATTCAGGGTCCTTCGCTGTGATAATAGTAGTTATTATTACTAGTTTTATTTGAGCATTTACGAATGAAACTACGGGCTTCACGATGATTCAAATTGAGAGTCAAAATTGTAATCATGTTCAAGCTGAAGCTTGGTAGAAATGTATTATTAGGTTATAATCGTTTGATTTTTAACTATGAAGTCCAATCTAATTTGATTTTTTGTTTATTTTTTATTTCTTCGTCTTTTTCTTTGAAAAAATAATTCTGCGCGCTGTAATGTACGAGACTCATTTGAATTGTGAAAATTCAGGAGCCAGGAAGCCAGTTTGGTTTCCAGAGATAAACGAGCAATTATTATTGATGAGGAATTTTTATGTGCTCTTAATCGATATATTGTGTATTAATCGGTAAATCATTGTTATTGGCATCCAATTTGTAAATCTATGACAATAAATATAGTTTTGTTTTGGGTCATAACTACATCAAATCTTAATACATTTTCAATGTTAATGTTTCAAAATCTATTATTAGTTTAAAACGATCCAAGATCCATTAATACTTTCACCGCTCAATAGTGGACTGTGACTATGGTTGAGACAAAATATCAACCTAGAACAACTGCAGCTGGTGTCAGACTATAAACCTGGAGAAAGCAGAAATTACTGATGATGTAGGTATTAACTTTGGGACGAGGGTTGAAATTGTCTGATATATTAGATGAAGACTGATGAGAAGACATAAAATAACCGGAGGAGATAAACACTGTGGTAATAACCAAGCTCACGAAATAGAGAAGGCTAGTTCATAACCATCAGCACCACGTCACCATTCATACGTGAGTGTTTAGCCATGATGAAAAATGTACGGAAGCTCTTTCTGGAGCATTTTCATTACTCTTGGGATTCCAGACTTTGTTCCATCTCATAATTTCTTCTCACTACCTAACACCCCGTCTCACACTGATGGAACAGTTTCTTATCTTTTCCTTCCATATTGGAGATTATCTTTGTTTATTCTTATTAAAATTACTGCTTACATGACTAATAGGATTATTATAGGATTAATACTATTTAGTGAAGACAGAATGTTAATAAAATTCATATCTATCACCACCAACAAGATTTTTCAAGCGTTTTCTTATTAATACTTTGTTCAAATTTGGTTACTTTTTTATTTTATTTTTTATCGTATGTCTTTTATTGGTGGGGAGACCCTCACGGGTAGGTTCCACCTCGCCTCTATGCACAATGTTTTTTGTGTCTGTCACCCATCCGAGAGCGGTCTCGAATGTTTGTTTCTTAACCATATGATTATTAATTTGGTTACTACTTACTCTATATGAGCTCGGTGATATTAATTTACTCTATCAATTATTCTATAACTTGCGATGAAGAATACTTTCAACCATCGTAATAGTCTATCGTAATGTCTAGAAGAATTGAAAATAATAGTAAATATGGAAAACTTTCAATTATTATTAAAGTATTCATTGATTCATAATCTTTACTTTTATTAATCCATCTTTTCGAATATGAGACACTCACTTGATGAACTAAAACTTCATTCATTATCTTATATTTTAGTGGCTTCTCCTGCTAAATTTATTGCTCAAGTTAAAAACGTTCTTGAATACTTGAAGAAATTCAGCAATCACGACTTTGCTCATCTGCATCTTCCATTCAAAAGAGTTTTAGCCCTTTTATGGAATTAGCCAGATTGTCCTTCTTGTCTTGAATAAATATCATGTTTCGTTCGCTATTCAATCTGATAACAAGCCTTAATTCCTTACAAGTTTACTTAATAATTGTTTGAATTGATCTTCTCTCATTGAGAAACTTCCATTCAGATATGAATTAATCGTTGTTGGGCCTACTCCCGTTCTTGAGAATAATTCTATTCAAGAGAGTCTTTGTACTGTATGAGCGAGTTATAAACGATTCTCTCCAGCAACTGGGAGTGACAGTGAAGCTGTATAGTTGAGTTAAGTTATCCAAAAGTGACGTCTCAATATGAGTTTCCTTGGCATTCAACGGCACTTGAATTATATAGGATCTATAAATATGATGCCGTGTATATGATCAATGATCATGGAATCCTTTAACACAATAGTTTTTTGTAACAATAATAAATAAATCGTTTTATTTTGTGACAATTTTAAATAGTTGTTTTTAGTAATGATAACCGATTCCCAACAAATTATGGGAATCATTTATTGGGCATCATTTCCCATTAAGGGTTGGTGGGTCTCTCAATTAGATCCACTTTGAAAATAAAAAACAATAAATAGTTAATGAAAATCCCCAATAAAGTTGGGGAATATAAAGTTCTATGAGATGCTCAAATTGCAGGATTGATTTCGAGTGTTATATTCTTCATCAAATTAATCATTAGATCCGTTATGGTTGTAAATTAAATTACTCGAGTATGATCACATAATAAGAATCAATTTCTCTCAATAGTCCCCAAATTTATTCACTGAGGCTTTTTATCTACTATGAAACGTAAGGGCTCCCATCCACTCACAGTTCTAACTACAACAGTCCGAGACTCACAGTTGGAACTGTGAACGATGGAATGTAAACTGTTGATGAACCTTCAAAACAGTTAAATTGCTGTCTTGGAATGAGAAGATTCAACAGAGAAAATTGTATATTTCTCGAAAATGTTGGTTTTTGTGAATCCGTATGAGGACTGAGGAAATTGCTGAACAATGTTTGTGAGAAAGAGTTTAGGTTTCATAAAAGTTTCATGCTACGTTGAGAGGTTCCTCTGAGAGTTCAAGATATTGGAAGTGTGAAAGAATGTAGTCTAGAATCTAGGACACCATTGAATGTAAAACTGACTTCATCACCATATTGATACTTTGCTGTTTTTATCAAAGCCAGACAGATCTGGAAGCTTTTTTCAGTTTGCTATGTTGAACTGTTCACTTTTCCTCTTAAAGACATACTATGCCGAAATATGTTTATTTGAATAAAAAAAAAATGTAAGAATTAATCAAGAGCCTTGACAGCTTTGGAAATCCACCTGAAATTCATTAACTCTTCTGTTCCAACTTTATCCATGATGTTATGAGAAGATCTTCAACTTCAATCATTTTCTTTTTGCAGAAAAATAATTATGTAAGAAGGTTGTAGGAATGACACATGTACACACTCCAGTATGACACATACACATTCCATTTACTTCTGATGCTTGAGAAGATATTGCAATACATGTCACATTAAATCCTTGATAGAATGTTTACGGCTGGCTTCACAATCACAGAGACAGAACAGATATTGAATGAGACAAAAGAGATGAATTTCACCATCACTGCTCCTGTTTCAATCTATTTGTCGGAAGTAATCAAAATTGGCTGCCATCGTAACAATAAGAGCTTTTTTTCATTTAACAGTGTTTCGCAGTACGGTAGCCTACAGGTTTTTGAAGAAATATGAATCGAATATCTCTGAACTAATAACAGTTTTCCAAAAAAAACTATCCACAAGCTCTACCATATTCAATTCTAACTGATAATGATACTCCTGATAGAATAATCAATCAATCAATCATTTACTCAGGAGAGTACAACAGACTTATGCTCAAAAATGTTCCTTTCATCTAACAAGCAGTCGTATCTGAATTCAGTCATAATTCATCATCTTACTAAATAACCAATCATCATAATAAACATCTTCCTTCCAAAATGAATATACTGTGCAAAAATTTCTATAAAAGAATATGAGAAAATCTTATGAATATTAAATGAATATATTTCCAGAAATTCTCATTAAAATGTAATGATCAAAGATCAAGTATAAATCAAGTAGTAGCCTACTTATTTGATTGATCAATGAACAAGATCTCATGTTGATCAATGGTCTCAATCACAACATCACATTGAGCTAAACACTATCACAGAAAAAGATAATCAATTCGAGTCATTTTTAATATAGTAATATTCAGAAAATTAATATTCAACATATATTATGGAAGAGAGAGTAAATATTCGAGAGGAAATTGCTATTTTGGATCTTCAAAATACAGTATTTATTATTTTCATTCTTACAAAAATCTATCAGTAATCTATAAGGTTATCTAAGTAATTTTCCAACAGATAATCACATTTTCCCTTTATGAACATTTCTCACAACAAGTGTTAACGAAGCTACAATTCCGAGTCACGTGTAAGAGTAAAAATAAACAGGGTCCCCGGTCTTTGACAGATGACTTCTGATATTTTATTGTCGAGCCGTAAAAAAGTGTGTTGAAAATAATAAGAGGAGGGACGCCGGCTGTGAAAAGGTTTAGGGGGGAGGGGGACGAGCGCTTTAACAGTGACAAGTCGGCGTCGTCTTAAAATATTCATATCAGCGAACATTGTGAGGGGTTGTAAGTGTGCATGCTTCTTTACACAAATTTAAGAATAAGAGGTGCCTTTGTGATACTGACATGGTGAGCAGCTCGGAAAGGTTGTTGAAGGCCCCGGGCTGAATGGTGTGCAGACTAGGCAGGTCCGTCAGACTGCTGAAACAGAAAAATCCACATTATTCATTCAGGCCAGCTTCCAGAGCTGCCAGAGACATGCGTCTACTCCGGCAATCAACCAACCTTTTTCCACAACTGAAAACTTGCATGCTGAAGAAATGCTCCGGTGAATGATCGCGCCTCCTTTCACTCTGAATCTCAAACCCATTCACACTTCAGCATCATATATATATCTCGCGAAACAAAATCTATTTCTGTTTTGCCTGCGTCATGATTGGAGACGAAATCCAGGCTCATACATACAAATACATCTCAAGATTCGAAATCTATTTCTGTTTTTCCTCTGTGATAATATTGGAGAAGGAATCTTCAGGATGATATACAGGTATATAATTATATATCTGTTTATATAGCTGTATATATATCTCAAGAGTCAAAATCTATTTCTATTTTGCCTCTGTCATTATTGTAACATTTGAGGGGGAATATTATCCAACGGATTACAGCCATTCATTGAAAGTTGTCGTAGGCCTAATTCATGTAGTCAGATTAAAATTTATAGTTGATAGGAGTTCAAGAAATTTATTATTAGATCTTGTGATATATTATCTGAAGTCTATTTTCGGTATTATTAGATCATGCATGTCTTTTATCTTGTCATCCAATCTAGTTGATTCATAAACTCATCAATCTGAGTAATCTACATCCACGGGTTCAATATTGACGGCGATGGTTGACATTTTTTCTAATGACAGTTATTCTAGTAAGAATTTTTCAATTCTTGAAATAAAATCATGGTAGAGTTAGATATAACAGATGATACTCGATCATGCATCAAGCTGGATGAATGGATAATTTTCATCAGTGTAAATAATAGCATTTCTAGGAAGCTAGAGAAACTCTATATGGGAAAATTTAGTGTATTCTAAAATGGAAAAGTTAGCTCTAGAAGGGTTGAAGGCCGGTTCAGTCAACAGAAAATGAATAATAAACTATCTTTATATGGATGTTATCATATAACCTCATAAGTTAGTAATCATAGCTTAATAAACTATTGTATAATATGGAAGAAAATAATTAACTGCCTTCTTCAAATTGATCATGTAAGAAATAAACATTACTTATGATACCCGTTCATGCATCGAAGAAAATATTGAAAGAAATAATATGATATAATAAAGAGATAATAAGATATAAGAGAAATAAGATATCCTGGAAGAAAAAGATGAAGATATTGTTAAACCACATATGGAAAAATACCACATCACATCTCACACAAAAAATCTAGTGAGATACAATCATTCTTTTTTTTCAATTTCCACAGACATTCAATATTTTACAATCTTAGAGAATCACACAGGTTTTCAATAGTTATTTTGGTATCGTGGAAGCAAGCAGCGATGAACAGTCCTATTGATGTTCATAGACGTTCCAACAAATTATATATCCAAATAATGAAGGAATCAATTTAATAATTCATATCCCTTGACAGACTACAATAGAAATAGTAGGAAAAGCCGATAGCGGGATCAGTAACACGAAGAATCGAATAGGTCGGCGAAGTTTATTGTATGAAAGTTTTCTTTTGAGCTCCAGAGAATAGGGGAGAAGAAAGAAGATTCGTGCTTGAACTGAGAAGTCCCTTACTGACATACAAGCCTTTCGGAAAATAAAGCAGAACGCATGAAACGCAGATAGCTGCTGAGTAAATAACGACAAATCTCCAATTTATTCCGTCATTCCAACTGTTCTGGCAACCTCAATATTTGTGCTAAGCTCTTCGAGCTCTTGACTGATGAAATTCTTTCTAACTTTATCCCACCAATTTCTCAACAGAAGAAATCATGTTTTCTCTTGTCCAGCCTCTTACAGGTAGCGTATTCGAGCGTTGAAAAGTGTGAACATTTTCTCAGTAGTTGTGAAAATATTGCTGAAAGAAACTCAAAATTTTATTGGAGTTCAATGGTACTACGAGTAACACTAAGTAATTAATCTACGAGTTAACACTTGCATGATAAATAATGTTGATTTCAAGTGGAAAGGTTTATCTTCCAATCAAATCAAAATCAAATTGTATCTTGGTAGCCAGGATTGCATTTTAAATCTTTAATGATATAATTATCATAATAATAATTTATCTTTGAAGATATAAAATGAAATCCACAATAATTATTGTGAATCTTGAGCGGTGATGAACCAACACGCTCCCCCGCAGGGGGGCAGAATTTATTCTGTCCGGGGTGTGGCAATCCTCCGGGTTCCTGATGCAAGTGGTAGATGTAGGCTGGTTGGCAACTAACATCGTTGCGTCCCAGCTTAAGTAGGGTGTTCAAGTAGGAACACCTGAAGCATCAACTGCGCAACCCAAACCAACATATGGTGGAACAGCATACGCCGACGGCTGCATGGTCAGGGGAGTGCCTGACATCGAGTATGCGAACTCTGGATACCAGGCGACCACCAGTTTCAAGAAGCCTTCCCTGGGTAAACGCGGAGCTCTGCCCAGGGTGACTGAACAAGTCTCCAGCTACTCGTGGGAATCTTAAGGATACCAACTTAAGGTAAAAGAGGCTGAAAAGCCTCAAACATCTAACGAGGATGGGGATCTCCCCAAACTCTACCGACATGGAACAGGTTTCAGAGTTATTGCTGACTCAAACCTGCCCGCCGGGAAACGGTACATGTAGAGGAAGGCACTACAATTGAAGATTCCGCAATGGAATCTGAGGAGGTGCAGACCCATCCCTGATAGAAGTTGAACCAGCTTCGGAAGGGTGGGTCCATAGCTGATGGTCTGGACGAAGATGTCTCAAAGCAGCCGGTTGAGCTCAGACTAGGAAACAGAATCCAGCAGCACATTTGCTGCTGGAATGTCCAACACTCTTGCAAATGAGGAGGAGACTTCTTGGAAGGCAACCTCCTACCAGAGGAGGCAAGAGAACTGGACTTCAAGGCCTTGAGTAAATTCTGCTCTGGCCTTGGATTATGGAACATGGAATAAGCCAAAGAGGGGATGCCACAAAAGATCGAATAGCGGTCGCGGTGGCTAAGGGTTTCAAAGCCCAACCCAATTAAAAAAAAAAAAAAAAAAAAAACCCACACGCTCCAGTCACAATCACCTCAACCTTCGGTCAATATAATAATTTCTTCTATAAAGGTTAGGGTTAAAAGCTACAATAGAAAATAATCAGTTCTATAGGGTTACAAATTAATCGATTTATTTTCGGATATGAGTAAAGCTGAGAAAATCTTTCTTCTATTTTGTATGTACCTACTTGAAATGAAAACTTTAAACGATTTCTAATCCTCTTTTGTATTTTTATGATAATATAGAACTTCTATGTCATTACTAGTTTTATTACTTTCATAGCGTGGAGTATGGATTTTCAACATAGAATCAATAATATTCTCACAAATCCATAACCAATGATATTATTCCCAGTTCATGGTAAAATTATTACATAGATAATAATTATATATACTATTGAATAATAATATAACAACAATCTACGCCTTTATACTTCGCTTCAACACTGTCTATTATTAATATCTAATTACTGTACGGGCTGCATTGAGGATTGATGATACAAATTGGAATTCACGTCATTTCATTGTGAATAAATTATTGTAGCAGAGTAAATAGGCTACCTTATTCAGCAATCTAGTACACTTTCAACTCTTGAAGCTCTCTCTCCCAACATCAGATTATATTTAGACTATATTTGATTGTACATTATAAATCAATTATGAATGGTACCCAAAGCTTTATGCATTCGGTGCATGGCTATAGGCGACATGACCCAACTTGCTACCATTCAATTAATGTGATGGGATTACAAAATTTCTGCATTATGCACAATGGTTTTTATTACTAAGCTCATTTTAATCGAAAGCAAAATTCAAAAGAAATAAAAACCACTGTTACAGCGGCACAGATTTCATAAAAATACCATTAGGCGCTCTTGGGATTAGGTTTGGTTTTATGGCACTGAATCGTATGTTTTAGAAACGTTTTTATCTTCAACAATCAGACTTCCAAAGTACATTCAAGCAATAAATGGCGGTAGTACAACAGATGGTTTCAGTACAAACCCAGATATAAGATAGATACATATTAATACATACAATACTTCCAGCTTGTATAATTGATAAACAGAAAGAAACTTTCGTTCGAAATGATGAGTAGGATCATCCATTATATTTGCTCCGTTACACAGATACAATGAAGTAATGATAGATTTTCGAAACAGTGTCACTGTGATGTACTCGTATCTTGTGCGAGGTACGACTATATCACTAAATTAAATTTAATAATGAGTTTAGGACGTTCAGTTGTGTCAATTTAGAAAATATCTTACACACGGTTTCAGGGGGAGGGGTGAACCCCTGCCTCTCCTAATGTGTGTCCCGCTTTGAGGTCATTACAAATATGTTCACCTAAGCTTCGTATCTTGTGTGAGGTACGAGTACATCTCAGTGACACTGTTTCATTGACTTGAAAAAGAAACACACGAAAATTTTCTTTTACTTTTATTCATTGTCTCTGTGAAACGACGCAAATAATGGATGACCCTTTACCTCACTTCAAACGAAAGTTTCTTTCTGTTTATCTATTATACAAGCTGGTTCCTTTTCTTCTGCATTTCAGACTTTCACTTCCAGCGAGTATCAGACCAAGTCCAAGCTGAAATCGATCTCTAGCTTTTCTCGATACATCTCTGGTCATCAATCTTCTACTTTTGCAACTCCTTCCTGCACATTGCCGAATGGGAAACTGTTTCTTCTGTAGGTTTTAAACTGTGAGAGCACGCTTTCGAATATCACTTGCTGACTTGCAAGAGATTGTGTGTTGTCTTCAAAAGATATCTCAATAATAAGGCGAAACTGATGTTGCTAAATGTGGTTTGATAATGATGTCATTTTGTATGAATTGTTATTTATTGAACTGAATATTTGGTCATTGAGATTTCAGATGACAAATAATCATATCTGTAACTACAAATGATAAATGAATCATAAGTCTTTGAAACTATAAGTCATCCCAACAGTAATTAATTCTTCATTACCAAAGTAACCAGCTTATGATGTGTTAAATGTAACATGACACCATGGGCTCGTAAATCGATTAGTATCAACAAAGTGGAATTGACAATTTCAACAAGTTTTATTAAACAAATTAACCAGTTTTGAGATAATCGATAGATTTTAAAGGTGAGATGATGTAAACTTTTCATGGATTTCATGTTCTCTATTTTCCAGATGGCTCTGTAGGAGTCATTGAGGATTTTACAGATAATTGATTGAAGGGATACGTTTCCCACGTATGGTTCTGAGACAATCCTAAAACTAATCTTAAATAATTTATCTCATCTCTCATCATGCAATTCTTTTTCAAAGTTGTCCATTCAATCAATCTGAAGTTTGTTATAAATCATGTATTTGATTGATCGTCGGAAAAACATTAAATTCCAGAAACATTGGAAAAAATGTTCTGCAATAAGTATAGGTATTCATTTAATTCGGCGGATGGCCATTAGCTTTCATTTAACATTCTATGGTAGCCAGTGATATTCTGTTGATTTTTTTTTCACATAAATACTGTATGTAACATGTAAAAAGATATTTAAATAAGAAATCAACAGAACATCACCCATTAACATAGAAAATATGTTAAATGAGAGTTATTCTCCATCCGCCGAATTAAATTAATACTACTATAGCAATAAGTAGCATCATACCATAGACTAACTATACAGTGGAGTTGGACTATGTGTTGGTCTATCTATGGAGTTGGTCTAACTATTGTGGAGTTGGTCTATTATTATACTTACAAGAAAAGCAGTGATGAACGGTACACTTGTAGAGAAGATGCTTTCAACACTTGCATCCCTGCTTCCTGTATTGATCTGAAAATAAAAAATATATCTGTCAATCATTGATTAAATAGCAATTCATATCTTCAATACAATCAAATTTATTTATTCATTTACTAAAAATATTAAAATCTTACATGCAAGCTTATTAGATCGCCATATACTTAGCCTTGCTTCTGTTTTTTTTGCCTTCACTCTAATTTCTTCTGCTTCCACATATATTTTTTCCCGTTCAATATGTTTTTTTATCCAATTTCTTCTCTCTGTTCTGCTGGTCATACTTAATGTTATTATTACTGAACATACCTTCTGTCGTCATTATAAGTTTTTAATCTTAAAATAATTATATTATCTTTTGTTTTCTTGAATATCACTATTCATGAGACTATCATCCTGGTTATTTTTTTATTTAATTATTATCTATTAATTGTATTGTATATATTTTTTCTCTGTCCGTCAAGTACAATTTCTTATGTAATATTACAAACGACCCTCCTCACACACAGACTCGTTCTAGGTGAGGAGTATATTCATGTATAGTCATTATTTCTTTGAAATGTATGTATTTTGTTTTTGTATTTTTTGAGAATAAACATATTTCAATTCAATTCAATTCAAATTCAATTCAACCTCCAAAAAAGCGAGTTTGGTTCTAGTTGCCTATATACGAGTATGATTTCGTCTTGACTTACATCAAAAATTCAGATTTGCAGCCATTGAGGGGTATGAAAAACTCCAGGAATTATTCTTAGCATTTCTCAGTTTTTTTATAAGGTTTTGCAAGTTTTAGCCTTTATTTGATTATCATATCGAAAGTCGTGGTCAAGAATACTAGTACACTCGATGATTTGATGTATAAAGAGTAGAATAATGATTTAAGAAAATATATTGCGCATGATACGAATGAATGATACATAATCAGGAAGTAATTGTGGTATTGACTCTAAAACTGATTCCAGAAATCAAAGTGAGTAATGTAAACAAGGACTAAAAATCAGCAATTGAACTGGAAAAAGAGACAAAACCTAACAGAGAATATCAACCTATATCAACAGAGAAATCAACGTTTCTAGTTTGGCGCTCTCAACACAGTAAAAAAATAAGTACCGTAATTAAAAGACCTCAGAATGAAATTCATTAGCGAAAACTGGGACTTCTAAATAATAATCAATTCACATTCCCTGCTAGAAAACAGGCAGTGGATACAGAGTTATAATATTATTTTCAAACTCTTTTTATCAGAGGTTTGAATCCCAAAAAACAAGTCCCTTGGTTGTCAGATTTTTGCGTGTCATTCTGTATTCACTTCACAATAGGATTAAGAGGGAAATTCCTCTCGAAGAATTGGAGCTTTATTTTCGAAATAGCGTAGTGTTTCTGCAATACAGAGAGTAATAATGGGAATTTTCACTCAGGTTTCATAGAGATTATTTCCTGCAACACAGATAACAAATTGTGACTTAAAAAAACATGTTTTTCGATTACACAGATTTCGCTGCTCCAACTTATTCAACATGAAAAATGATTTATGAAATTTGCATTTGTAGTACAGTACTTCACTTGTAGAGCTTTCTACACACTTTTATCAATCAAACATACTGATTTCGAGTGCTAAGCTTGTAGCTTGAGTATTTGGTTTTAAAGCACATTAGTGCAGCACAAGAGCTAGCGATTCCACTCATTCAATGTTGAAATTGACAAATGGCACAGCAGAATAGCTTCGTAGCAGGTGTATTTTATTTATGATTTTCTGGTCTGAGCCAGCAATAATCTGAGTCCAATATACAGAATTGGAATTTCACTGACGCACATTTATGCAACATTATTGGGATAATATTTTGTGGTGATAAAGTTCGCACATTCTCCATTCGCACATTAATTCTTGCAATGAATCAATGCAGTCAAAAATTTATAGGAGACTGTTCGGTTGCATTCCCAAAGGATCATTGGTTCCTATTGTGAATTTGTTCCTGAAAGTTGTTTATCAATAATATCTCAATCCCTTTAACAATGCCATTTCAAATTGAAATCACCATATCATAAATTATGATCTCAATAGCGTATTTGAAGACATGAAAGAGTTCTCTATGGAAAATACTACAGAAACTGTATAATAACACTGTGGCCATTTGTGTGAATCATTCTACAACAGTATGTGGAGATCTTTTTCGGTTCCTATAAAATGAGAAATAAAAGAGGAAATTTTAATCGTACTTCTTGGAACAGAGGTACAATGATGAGAAAATCATACATTGATAAATGATACATAATGGAATCAATTATGTTGCAAGAAGAGGATAAAAACAATAGATTCATTTTCTCAAAATCACAAGTCTTGAGAGGGAAATTCATCTTTTATTTATTTCCTGTTCTTGTCAAATAGCAGGGTTCACTATAATACATGACTGTGTAAAACTCGAAGGAAGATGAGAGATATTTTCATTGCTGGTTTCAAAGATTTACTGGCATTGATCACCAATAATCAATAGAAATATTGAGTCCTCCTTTATCAATGAGAAGTTTTTTAAATGCATTTTAGGAGCTCTTCTTGCTATAAACGCTTAGCCGGGGGTCCTTTCCCTCTCTTGCAATTGGCACAGCTGTAAAAACGCTACATAATGCTGACAATGACACAATTACACTCATGTGGGGAGTAGAAATGAAGTATTTTGATAAATTTGAATTAAAGCTGTAATAACAATGATGAGAGAAAAAAATGTTTTATACTAGGGGTAATTATGTTGAAGAAAAGCAAATTTTTCAAATTAATATAATGATCTATTTCCTATTTTCATAATTACAAGAGGTAAGTTAACTCGTAAATATAATTACAATATATTTTCATAGCTGTATTTTTCTGAATTTGGTTACAAATTTAATGAGTTCTCCTCATCCTGAAAACATCTTCCAATTTCTGATGAATCACAAGCGCAGGGACTAACGAAGCCTTACTGGTAACGACCACAACGTCACAGCTTGGTCGGCAGAAGTTTGGTACTTTTCCTAATTCTCCTCTTCATAATCTTTTGACGTGATTTATCATTTATTTGTTGTTTCTAACTCCATCAAGAAATAACTTTGTAACCAGCTAACAACGTTGATAATTGAAATATGTGTGACGATGACTAAGGTAATACAGGTAATAGAACTGAATCGAAGAAATATATCAATCTATCTATTCATCATGATAGAGACATGTGACGGTGATTAATACAGTTAATAAATTAATCGATGAAAAACTATTAACACACAATTGCATGTTGAACTATTTTTTCGAAAATATACGTGATTATTGAAAAAACAATGAATTAACCAAAACATGTATTACACTCCATGACCAAAGCGAAGTATGATAGGTACTTATTATGGGATCTCTAAGAGCTATAATGTATATCTCCTTGAAGTCTCAGAAAACCATTTTGAATACTTTTTAACTCAACTCAACAACACTCCACTCTGGGAAGCACCATTTATTTTTATTCATTAATTATTTATTGTTGAAGACTCTATTGTATCATAAGAGTTGAAAGTGAAAGCCGATTGGTTAGAAATTATTATTAAAGTGGTTTGGTTCAGATAAATTTTATCGTGACTACACATTGATTGGGAGTTTCCCAAGCATGCATGAATGAATACAAGCTTGCCCTCCCAGCTTAACGGATATAGATCAGAGCAAAGCCCGTGACTTGATTTAAACGTGATTTAGTGCAGCATAACACAGAATCTCCAGTATCCGGTCAAGGGTAGACATGCTTTATGCAAATCTGCTCTTATCCTAAAATAGTAAGCTCCATCGGTAGGATTAGCTATACGACTGCAGATTAATCGCTCAACCGTTTCCCCAGAAGAGCTTGTAATGAACAATGTCTCCAAGACATTGGAGCTTATGCACGGTCTTAGTCTAATTTTGGGACTGTGGATTTAATAATACTTTGAATAATTACTCTATCTTATATTATATAATAGTCACTCTATCTGATCTCTTGGAATCAGTGCTTTATTTCAGCAATTCAAACAAATTTTGTTAGGGGTATCCACTGGGGATTATGACTGATTCAGAAATGAACATTAAATCAGCCACATTTTTTTCGAATGAATTATTAATACAGGTGGATGTCTTCTATTATTTTAGGGACTTATAATCTTGTGGAATCTATAACAATCTTGGGGAATCTCAGCTACAAAACGGAGAAATGATTTTTGACAATTGATATGAAAAAGGACATTTCAATATTATTGCATCAATAGGAGTAATTTTAAATGAGTGGAATTGAGTGTAACAATAACAATCTTGAATGCTGTGAAACCAAGTTCGATTCATAACTCAAATATTGACATTTTCCACTCGAAATCCCTCAAATGTGTCATTAATTTTATGTGTTGTGTGAATGTCCTCCATAAATCTAGATGCTTTTGAACTACAGTAAGCTAACTGTAGTCTGGTTGAGCTGAATTTCAGTTTCACAAAACATCCGTTCCTGCTTTCCTGGAACTTCAAAAGTCCAAGCATTATAATTCGCAGATCACCACCCTTCATTACTTTTGCTGTGAAACTTCCATCGAAAATAAAAAGTCGGTTTTTGAGATAGAGCTGACGAGAGTGAGAATGACATTTAGGCAGACTTCTGGAACTCAGGAACGTTATGCCTCTCGGATATTGCTGCTGTGCCAGTTGATTGAATAATCCAGGAGGGGCGATGGGATGGAAAAGGGGATTGGGGAAGAAATTATCACCGATAATATCCTCTTCTGTTGGTGCTTCGTCGGCTTTGGTGAATCGATAAGCCTACGGGTAATGAACGAATGAATAAATTCGATGCACAGCTAGCGATACATCGAAGCCAGTAGTCGATTCGATTGTTGCAAGACTTAATCCAACTATATCTGTATCACTCTCTCTCTCTTTCTCTTCTCTTTCTCTCTCTTGTGTTAACTGCATCTGGTGGAAAATATCCAGTGAAAGACCCGAAGACAAAATGAAAACTCTTTTCAACGAGACTAGACACGAGTTTTGCTGCGTTTATGATAGGCGCCATGAAGCTGATAAACATAAATAACGGTCCGCTTATCATTGAAAGAGCGGGAGGAGTCTCCAATGATAAAATTTCAGAACAATGGTACAGTGGAGGCTGGGCAATGTTGACAGTTTTGCCGTTTTCAAATTGGATGACAACTGTGCCAAATTGAACTGTTATTTCTCAACAATGATAAAATAAGAGCGTGTAATGAACATGCTATTTGAAGAAATGTTGGAAAGCTACTTTCTAATTTTTCCAAATAAACAAATCATTCACTGGAAAGTGGGGAGTATTTGGAACCAATCTATACCGTGATAGCTTATGAATAATAATTATGTTTCATATAATTCTCATTCTATTCTAGTATTCACATCCTATTCACTTCATTACTACTTAATATGTAGATAACATACCCACTTGACATTCTAGATAACTTATGATATTTCCTATCATTTCTCATATCGTGATCATAATAATATTTCTTTATACTTTTCCGTTTCTGTTCAAATTCTCATGTGATTACCAAGTTATTTCTGAAATATATTTTATACGATTTTTAACAATTTCTCTTAACTATCACATAATATATCACTATAACTATATCAGGACTATAACTATATCACTTATAAATAATATTTCATGACGGCTTTCCATCTCTGTTCAAGTACTCACATCCTATTGGCCTCAGAAGGCAGATGTTGAGGAACGTCCATGATGGACTGACCCCAGCATCGGCACTCCAGCTCCACATGAGTTCCGCCCTCGGTGTGGTTGAAGCAGTGGCAGACTCTCTTAGGGTCGATGCTGGTGACGTCATCGGAGATCGGAGGCAGCAGCGAGTGGTTGCCATCTGGACTGTGATTGGTCCAATCGTTCCATGCACTGCGGCCACTCTCGTACAGCCATAGCATCACGAACAATCTGAAAATTATAAAATTTATAGAGTTTATGTTTATATTGTGAAACCATAATTAAAATATAGAAACGGTTTTGTCAACTTCACTTTATCACAGTAGGCCTACAGCCGATGATGTGTTGATAATAACATGAAACCTAGGTCCTGTATTTCAAGTGTAAACGAATAAAGTGAAATTGACAAAATCGTTTCTTCATTTTACTCTTGAAATTATTGCCACACAATAATTAATCTATCGTTGACTACAATATTTTTGTCAAGATTGTCAAATATCAATTATAAACGCTCAACAATATCTAACTGAAGATTTAGATCAACCAGAATGAATTCAATCAGATTGAAATTCGATATTCAAATCAAGTCTTTCAATATTGAGCTTCACTCTCATATCAAAAACAATTGAATTGAAATTTCTCCCTGAATGAATGAAGGGAGAGATTTTATTTCAGTCGTACATGCAGGAGGATTTCAATTTCAGCCAAAATAATCATTCCAGAACCATAATATAACCTGAATTGGAAAATATCGTGTTTTCTTCTCCGCGTTTTCATTTTTTTGGCTCTCTACCAAACCGATTTTCAATTTTCATAACTGAGATCTTGAAAATTTGAGTCCTTATTATTCAGTTTTCAAGGTTAAGATGTTTATCAATCATCGACATTAATTTCTCATTCATTTATGGATCATGCTCAAAGAAAAGTCCCTCCCCACGAACCTGTATTTTACGTTTCAAGTTTTAATAAAGTTAGAATACCCTCTATAGCATTCATTTCATGAAACTGTACAATATAATTATGCAGGCCTAAGTGCATAGTGTACTTCTGCAGGGTATCTACAATCAATCTATTCAACGCCATCGATGACCCCTGAGCCTTGTCGTCCACTGGAACCGTTTTCGTCCGAAAACGTTTTAACGTCCAAAATTTTAACGGCCAGTTGATAGGGGGTCGGACATTTTTCTTTAGGTCGAACATTCAGACTTTCCTCTTTTAAAGTTTCCTAGATCAACCCTTACAATGAGAACTGCAATTGGACTAGATACAGGTGGATATGAATCCCAGCCAAAATAATCATATTAGTACCAAGTAACATGTAGCTTGTACCTCATGGTAGCTCATCTCCACACTTTCTTGTGCCGGAAATAGCGTTTTCGACAAATTGAATAACAAAGTAACAGTGAACTGAATCTGCTGTGAGAGAGGGCTTGTAAAAACATTCCTGTTAAAAGCCACTGGTAGTCATTGTTGTGAGACGTTTATATTTTACCAGACAATAAAGATCATGGTCATGGAAGTATGATCATGTGAGAGAATGGAGAGTAAAGAGATCATTTTGATTCAAACTTCATGGAAGAGTTTCAGTTCTGACAAAAAGAAAATACTTCAGTGATGAGAATATATTGTTAAGCAGAATATTGTTTATCTTCTTCAACGGTTAACCCTATAAGAGCCAGCACTGAGAAGATCCTATGCAGAGTGTTATCCCAAATCGAGTTCTAAGACATTGTCAAGTTGAAAAATGGATTACCGTACCTTCCTAACTGGATAGGGTCATGTTACCTTTCCATCGCATCACGCCTCTGTTCTAGAGGAAAAGGCAACAAATTGTTGGCTGGATCTCTTTTGGGAAAACTCTTCCAAGGAATTGACAGCTTATTATACACTTCAGCTGCACCTTGAGAGCTCTCCCCAGAAGACTATTCTGTTATGTGCTAAGATGCAAATTTTTTCATTGTGATATTATCATAAACGGGTTTTATTCAGGGAGTTCTGGGTCCTCGTGAAACAGTAGGTAACTAGATTGAAGAGTGGAGAGAATAAAAAATAAATGCATAATTCAAAAACAATTAATTAATGAAAATTTATTGCAATTTGTTACTATTCTCATGATCATTAATTAAAAAGGAAAACGGCAGAAACATAAAACTGAGAATACCTCATTTTAATCTTTACTTGTCTTTTGTATTTTGACTCGAGCCGGCTCAAACTTAGAATGGATGGAGAATATTGCATGATATAAGTGCTGGATTTAAAAAAAATATCTTACAAACTCGGAATATAGAGAAAAGAAAGGGAAAGTGAACATAAAACTGATGATGCTAATCTCGCAGCTTATCCCTCTTATAAAGAAATGAATAGTCATACCATCATAGTCATAGTCATCATGAATAGTCATGTAAGTTTTACATTCGTAGATGCTATAACTATTGACGTGTACGAATCATGGACTCGATGTATTGTTCATATCTTATCATAGACTCAATGTTATAATGAATGGATTACCTCTGGTATGAAAATATGTTCAGTTTGAAAGTATGTTAGCGAGTATAATTTTGAAGTATGATTATAATCCTAGTGTGAGAGAAATTCAAAACATTAATTAATTATTAAAAACTTTTATTTCTGATGAACCGCTTTTAAGAATGTCTAATGACAAGAATCATGTTCATTGATATAAAAATCTGCATTCTCGATAATCGACAAAATTGCATGTTATAAATGTCCATGAACATATCAATAATGAAATAACCCATTGATGTTTTGTATCGATCAGTTTTCTTCATCATGTAAGTTACAATCGAAGTTGAATGGGATGTAATGAGAGATAAAAGCATTAAAACTCACAATACAATTAGACCTGGGCTTCAAGCCGTATCGAAGTCACAGATCAAGAATCTTAAGAGGATCAATTCTCTCAGAGGATGCTTCAATTTCTCTGAAAGCTTTCAAGAGCTGAGGATATGACGGAAGGCTAAGGTTCAAACTAGGCAAGCACTGTTGCATGCAAGTTGCGGTTCGAGTGGATTTCTACAAACTTCTCAAGAAGACAAAGGGAGGATTGATTGTGTCTCAAGTAGTTTTAATATCACACGATGGGATAAAGTATGAGGAGATGAATTGGTAAATGTTTCAAAGATGGCTAGTATATTTAATATACAATATAGTATAGATTTATCTTTTTTATAGATGAATAGATGTCCACGGTTCGATGTATAGTAGAACTTTACTGTAGAAGTCATGCATGAATGAATTCCTCAAGATAATGATTATCATCATCATCATCATCTTGAATTCATCATGATTATCATCATCATCATCTTGAATTCATCATGATTATCACTAATCGTATCGACACCAAATGCCTTTTTCAATGCATAATCTTCCATCACACATTAAATTTTAATCCTTTCATCTGAAAGCTGTCCAATCTAAGGTCCATTTCCTCTCTCTGAAACTTGTTGAAAATCCCGCTTTTGGCTTTTCTCCAGAACTTAGCTCTCTCCAAATATATTTTTTCGGGAATTGGGTGTGTGTGTGCTCTAGCTTCTATCTCCTCATGTATGTGTTCAAGCTATCTCTACAGGTCAGCTCTCTTAATAACGCTCATGACAATCTACAGAGTTTCCGGTTTCTTTTTCCCCATACGTCTTTATTCACCTACTTATCCACTTTGATTGAAATTCATAAGATTCCGTTCTCCTATCACTCGTCGCTTCTCCGCTTACACTTCTTCTCTGCGTTATAACATTATAGCATTATGGCACTATTCATTTCCACCGGATAAAGTGTTCAAGGTTTTTCACGAATCAATATTGACTTCAAACCAACCCAGCATGGAGAGAAAGAGTGAATGTATAGAGCATAAAAAATAAACAATTCATTTCAAGAAGTACGTAACAAGTAGTTTAACTAGTGCAATTGGCTAATATCCTAAATATAATACTATAGATCGACACAGTCAAAGGAACAGACTGTGACAATTAATCTTCTTTCTATCTATATTAATAAAAGAGAGTTGGTGTCTGTACGCTCGCTTATAACTGAAGAACGGCTGAACCGATTTAGATGATTTTGGATTAATTTGAATTGTTAAAGCACTGGTTAACTTGTAATATGTATATTAAAATATAAGAAAATCCCTTTATAATTAATAAATAATTAGTACATCAATGACACTTAACCTATCAAACATTTTCACAGACAGTTCAAACTTGCCATGGAATTATTGGCTACGGAAAGATGATCGTGTATTTGAGATGGAAAATCTGCTCGCAGATCCCAAGCTTAGCGTAGTGCTAGAGCATTCGAATGAAGGTTACGGATGTTCAATTGGAACCATTTTCTTTTTGTACTAGGTTTTTCTAATTGTTTTTCGCATCATCAATTAAGAATGAGTTTGTTCGTATCATACATGTTTTATTGTTTCAATAATGAAATTGAAGAACGGAAAAAAATAAAATAATTTAAAATTAAAAGAACTAAATGTAACAATAGATTAGCTTAAATATAAATAATGAAAAAAAAATAGAAACAGAAGAAATTAAAAATTAATAAGGAAGAGGGAGTGACATATTTGATGGGAAAGAGGGGGTTGACATGAAGAATATGTAGATTATTTAATGAACAGGGGTCATTTGGGATGACATTTTTTTGGGGGGTGGCATGAAGGAAAGGACATTTTTGGGGAGGAGAGGGGTGACATTTGGGGGGAAGAGTGACATGAAGTTCGCCGGGACAGCTTGTTACATTATAAATCAACATTTAAATCGACTTGAAATGATTTAAAGAAGCCAAGAGAAATTTCAGGAAATTATTGATAATGATCTTAAATTAAATTCTTGGAATATTTTATCACTGTTTTGATGTTGGTGTTAAAAGCATCTTGGAAGAATTCTCAATTCATTATTTTCTTTGGCTCTGTTTTTGAACAAAGCTTTAGTGAAATTTTCATTACAAATGTTTAATCATTCATCGTCATCAAACGTTATGCATAACAGTGTTATCATAACACTATTCTCTGATTCTAATGAGTAATTCAATCTAATCCAAAACATTTTCAAAATCATTGGCTTTTGTGACACCAATCCCTTATTTTAAAATTGATATATTAAAATTCATGTATTGTCATTAACACATTGATTCAAATAATACGACGATGAAAATGATTCAAAATAATTTTATGAATCGAATAGTTGTTTGATTGATACTGTATATAAATAAATAACATTAAACCTAACTGAGTAAATCTATTGATGATGGATTTTCAAGAAATTATTGAATGAAATTACATACTTATACAAACAATCTTTTAGATAACAATTTCATTTTGTTCATAGATTTTCAAAAATGTCCATGAAATAATAATATTTCTGAAAAATCATGAATGACATAATGAGAATCATTTTATCTTAGTAACAATCCAGGTGACTTGTTTCAAATCGATAGTCTTTATTCACTGAAAGAAAGCTATTCATTCATAAAACAGTGATCAATCATTCGTATAAGAATACTTTTCTACACAGATTCTTCTTCCTACGTTACTTTTCGATAACAAAACGCATTGAAAATCGCTTTCTCATTTCTCTGTAGGGTGAAAAAGTTTTGAAAGTCAAAGTTGAATCTCAAGTTTGACGAGGATCTTAACAGCATTCCATTTCTTTCAACTGGTTTTATTTTTGTTGAAAAGCTCTAAACAGTTGGGATCGATGGTCATGAAATTCCACCATTATCATGCGAAATAACTTCATTAAAATTCTACAATCGAATAACTTTTCAAGTGGAGAGTAATCGTAATTACAACGATAATCTCCAAGAGAATTGTTAAAAAGGATAGTTTTCCATTAAACTGAAAATTTTTCTCAATTCGTTTTGTTGATCTTTTCTGGTTTCAGTTCATTCTTCTGACAAAAAACTTTACTAAAATGAGATGGTGTCTGTCTGTCTGTCTGTCTGTCTGCAGGTCCATCACGCCCAGAATACTTGGACTGATGTACATTTTAAATTTGGTACGGAAGATTGTTCTGTATACCAAGGAGTGTCATAGGCATACTTACTTATTTCAAGAATATTTTTAAAGATAGTTTTGAATGACTTTCATACATCACAAAGCCTTTCATACATGTTGAAAGTATGATCAAGGAAGATAAAAACATAGAGACACCCCAATTCATCAAAAATGTATCCCATATTTTCTATCAGTATCCTCATTTAACTTGGACGAAATTTTCCATCTATCGAATAGGCCTAATCATGTATATTTTTAGGGTTTTATGTCAAACTTAACATCCAAAATAAATATATGGGGTTTGAGTCTTATATATCTTTCAAATTCCCTCTAACAACGTGCACTTAGTGATTAGATATTTCGCACAAATATCCTTAACCTCAACGGGATTTCTGAGACCCCTTTGCAAAGCACGAGTGACCTGCTAGTTCGTGATAAAGTATGAATTTTTTCTGTAGCATATGTACCGACTCTATAAGAAACAGACAGTAATGTAATATCGGGATTAACGTTGTTAAAAAACTGTCATTTTTCAAAAATAGACGTTGTGGAAAGTATTGTAAAAGTATAAATTAAAAGTATCGATTGATTAAGAAACCGTTTCAGGATATTTAGATGCAGCTAACGATTCGACATGATTATATTTCTTAATTTAATTTTTAATGTTGATCACTACCATCAATCCCAATGTCTTTGAGACACAACTAAACATACGGTGCCAAAACTAAATTCATTGATGATATTTGTATTGAACCTCAGCTTCTCTGTAAAATGCCTAATTTAACATGTAGTTTCAGTTTTCAGGAATTCTTGACTGAATTTTAACAAAGTTAACGAACAAGTTAATTCCATCTTTATCACAGAGAATGTTCATTCTACAGTACATTGAAAGAATAAAATTTGATTATCAATTATAATTTATTATTATATATATTGTAATTATAATTAAAATTATAATTTATATATCATCTCGAATCGTTAGCTGCATCTGAATGATCCCTGAATAAGTAATAAATTAAATGCCAAGGGAATCACCGTCCTTAACTGTGAGCTGATATTGCCCTCAGTCGCCAGCGAGTCCCTTTATAATGGCGAGTTTTCATCACTGTTCTCTGAGGCGAGATGGACTGTGGAGAAAGCAAGACAAAGGAGCGTTTAATTAAAATATTTCCATTCCGAAGCACGGGTGACCTTCTAGTTCGTGATAAAGATAATTCGCTCCTGTAGCGTATGTAACTTCTCTCTGTAAGAAACAGACAGTAATTAATATCGAGATGAACGTTGTTATTACTAAGCTGTCATTTTCAAAAATAGACGCTGTGATAAAAGTATTGTAAAAGTATATGATTATTAAAGTATCGAAAATTGATTAGAAACCTATAAATAACTAAATAAAGATGCATGTTAACTTTCATTTCTTAATTTATTTTGAATGTTAGATCACTTTGACCAGCATCTTTCTTTCAAAGACGAAACGAAGTCAAAGTCCTGACTGCTCTAAATACAGTCATCATCTCTCATCATCACCCCTCTCATTATCAATTCCCATACGAGTTCATGTGAGCATCACCCTCAGAATAAAATGTCTTGACAGTGTAAGTCAATTTCTGCAATAACTGGAACAAAATGATTAATTTTGAGTTATTTTTATCGTTTATCAATTGCGCTTGAAAAGGATCAATCAAGATTTTTCAAACATTGTTAAAGTTAAACATTCTAAGTATCTTATAGACATGATATTTTTCATTTTTTATGGAAGGCTCTTTATTTGTAGCAAACATTTTAATGAACAATTAGCGAATTCAGTAGGCTGATTTGAGTAAGTGAAAGTATTCAACTAAGAACTATGAGAACGATGAATGTCCAGAGAATATTATTTGGTAACTTAACAGTTCATTGTTTCATGAACAACCATACTTAATAACTTCAATCATATTGCCCTTCAGTCGCCAGCGATCCCTTTATAATAATAAGGCCTTCGTTCACACTATGTTCTTGTCTGTGCGCCGTAAGTTACAGGGATCTGTGGACAAGCTAAACTTTGAATTCACTTATCGGGTTTAATTGAGTCAACTTCATCGACTCGCCTGTCACATGAACTCGATCCGTATCAGAATCGATAATTCCTCGCGGAAGAGCAATCCCAAAGGCTCCGGTGCCTGCAAGAAGCAGCAAACTTTCACAGGCAGAGGACATCAGAAAATCATCCAATCAGGTAGTTTTATTACTAACTGGAAATTTCAAACTATTTCCTGAGATAGACAACATTCCTCTTTGAATGCTTCCGAAAGGTGAAGAGCGAAAAACTTGATAGAAAGCTATTGAAATACTACTGACAACGAGTTTTGCATTTCATGTTAACTGTGTTGAAAATACATTCATGAATCATTAATCAAATAATGGTTACCACATGATTCTTTGGTCAAAGATCACTTACCATTGGTTACAAAGACTGAATAATAATTGAGTTGCATTGGTAATTAGAATGTCACACTTTTGATTGGTTACCTCTGTCAAAACACTCATGCTTTTATCAATTCTCATACAGATTTGCATAATATCATAAATAAACCTAGTATTTACTATGACAGTGTCCATTAATAAAGATTTCAAATCAATACCAAGAGTGGTGGAGACTATTTTAATTTCAGTAAGAAGTTCTTCATGTAAATCTTCAAGGAAGAAAAATGAGTGAATAAGAATTCAATTTTGACTTTTAAGCACATACTGAGTAATACGTATAAGGAACTTGAAATATAGGCCCAAAGTATGGCGATATTTTTTTATAACTTCATATCTGATTTAAGCATCCAATAGCATCACATACTTCCTAACTCAATCAATTAAATGCAAATAATTCGTAAAACTTATTGCTGCTGCAATGCCAAAGCCAATTGAATCTGGAACAGTGCCAGAGTTTTCTGAATAGAAGCTGATTCAACAATTCTAAAATAATATGGTTGCCGAATCGATCATCTCCAACAAAGCCCAAAATTGAGGTAGTAAGTATAGATCATTGTCTATAATGGATTTCACTTGGTAATTGGATTTTTGCTTCCATGATTGCTAGTGCTTAGTGCGGATATCGAAGTAATATTAAAATTATCTAATGAGATATGACCCTAAATGATCCAAACAAACAATAGAACTCACACCATGGGCTTCAGTTATAAAGAGATATTTATTAGCCATTTTTCAAACTGAGCTCATTCTCAATCTGGTTCATCAACAATAATACATGATCGAAAACCACCACCATAACTCTCGTGAAGTCCCTCCATCCACTTTTAATTTCCAACTACATTTTTGATAATGAACTATTACAGTATCAATATTTTTGAAATAAACCCGTGAACTTCTAACTCTTAACTGGAAAATATATCACCTAAACGTCAGTCCACATTGTTATAAATGCTAGTTAGAATTCATTTAACCATAAAGTTGATAAAATACATCATTATCATTTTCATGAGTAGAAAAGAAAAATGGAATTAGAAAGATTCGTACTATCTATTATCACAAAGAGTTTCATATTTATATCAATTTTTTTCGAGACTTTATTGTGATGAATTCACAATATCTGACGTTTGAGGATGCAATCAACTACAGCTTCCAGTTAAACCTTGAATGCTCATTAAATGTGGCTTCCACTAACGCCTGCTCATGATATCGTTTGAAGCCCTAAAACTCTGTCACGCTGATTGCGAAATTCAATCTCCAATTGAGGCTTCTCTCCCACAAAGAGATTATAATCTCTCGATTCTCACAAAATTTTCAAAGGATAATTACTTTTCTGTTTCAACATTCATGTATGGATCACTTATGTATGGATTGATGCCTTTGAATCCAATACACTAATATTTTTTATTATTCGTATTTTCATTATTACCGTATTATTTTTAATTTTAGTCGCAAAGCTGTTCAAAGAAGCCTATACGTTAGAAGGAACATGGAGAGAGGTTAATGATTCAATCCACGGATACTAAACGTGGATATTAGAATACGGATATTATATAATAATATCCAATATAATACGGATATTAGAATACACGGTATTGAAGCCGAAAAGTAGCTAGGCGTGACCGTCAGCAGTACCTCTTAACATGTAACAGTTGACCAAACAAAATATTTTATTAGTAAGAGACAGAGAATAGTGCATAGCCACGTCATAATCGCATCAGATTTCTACGCATCCAACTGTCAATACTACCGTGTATTCTAGTAGCCATGATTCAATTCATTCTAGTAACATGTCTCCTTCAACTGGAATCATTGAAGTTCCACTGAGATCTTCTTTAATTTCTTTAGAAGACATAACATTTTAGATAAATTAGTTAAGACAATTCATTGCTAATTCAATAGGAATCGAATGACTTCGGATCGTCTGTCTTTTTTCTTGTAAGTGGAAAGAGAGCGAGAGAGAATAGGAAGGAAGGTTAGAAAAGAGACAAGCTCTGAACAGAATGACCAAGCCTTGACCATGCTTGTTCATTCCACTCAAGTCTGAAAAAGCCACACAAACGCGCTTACAATAAGAATGAATGAGCTGCAGAATATTGACTTGGAAAACCAATGAGAAAGACAAGGGAAGTGTTTTCGAGTGAAAATCAGGAGGAGCAAGATTCAAATGGATTATTTCTCTTGATTCAATTCTTTCCAGCTTTTAATAATAATTCATTGAGATTGAAGTCTATCTAAAAGACAAAAAAAATCTGTTTGTATCGCTAATGAAATTATATTCAATATAACTTTAATTATTAGATGATCATTATTCAAATTTATATATTAAGCGAGCAATCTATGTATGTTTATATTTATGTATTTATGTATTAATGTATTTATGTATTTATGTATGTATGTCCAACGGATCTCGAAAACGGCTCTAACGATTTTGACGAAATTTGGAATATAGGAGGTTTGTGATACAAAAATTAGTTTGCGCCGGGTCTCATCCCTGGGATAACTCGCTGAAGGACATTAAAAAGGAAAAACCGATCCTTTAGGAATCAGCTGACAGAAGAAACAAATTTCCGTCGGCTGTAAATGATGAGAAAGAGTGAGAGCGAGTGAGTGTGTGAGTGAGACAAGATTATTATTTCAGCTGCTGAGACAGTGACAGAGAATCAGCTGACAAAAGAAGCAATTTTCCGTCGGTTCTTGATGTTGAGAGAGAGTGAGTGCGAGTGAGAGAAGATTATAATTATCAGCTGTTGAGATAATTCGTTTATCTATTTTTCGTTTATTCGTTTATTTTAATTTATCTATAGAAAATTAAAAAGAATTCAAAATATTAAAAACTAGGTGTCCCGGCGAACTTCGTATCACCCTCTTCCCCCCCCCACAAATGTCCCCCATCTTCTCCCTACAAATGTCCCCCTCTTCATGACACCCCCTAAAAAATGTCATCCCTCAAATGCCCCCCTTTATTCCCCCCCAAAATGTCAACCCCCAAAAATCCCCCTTCATTTCACCCCTTTCTTTCCCCCAAATGTCCCCCCTTCATGTCACCCCTCCCCCACAAAAAATGTCACGAAGTAAAAAGAGATTTAATATAATCAATGTATTTTTTATTTTATATAATCAATAATTTTTTTGTTTTAATTTATTTTATATATTTTTTTCAATTTTATTATTAGAAACAATAAAACATGCATGATACGAACGATAACTCATTTTTATTATTGATGATTCTAGCGTAAAAAAATAATTAGAGTAGAAAACCTAGAGCAAAAAAAATTTGACCGTAGCGGGATTCGATCCCGCGACCTCTAGCATCAGACGCAGAGTTTTTTCCACTGAGCTACCGAGGCATAGAATGATAGTGCTGAGTTTCCTGATCTTGAATCACGATCATCTTTCGGTAGCCGCTTGGCCGGCAATTTCAAAACATCCGTCTGTAAATGTTTGATAGGTTAGGTCATTAATTTACTAATTATTTATTAATTATAAAGGGATTTTCTCATATCTTAATACATATTATGTTAACCAGTGCTGTAAAAATTCAAACTAATCCAAAATCATCTAAATCGGTTCAGCCGTTCTTGAGTTATAAGCGAGCGTACAGACACCAACTCTCTTTTATTAATATAGATATTCCATATTGTATTGGTATTTTCAAATTTGAGGCATGAAGTTAGCCATGTCATCTGTTTTTATTTATTTGAGAAAAGTCAAGAGTTCATTAAAACAGCTGATTACTAACCCATTTATTATTTCTTATTTCTCTGAAACAAAATTTTACCACAAAAGCAATTTTTCAAATAATATGCATTCAAACTCGATTATTCATAATAATATTTTGAAAGCTGAGATTAATTTTTTTATAGTGCAATGATTATTTAGTGCATATGACTGATGGCTGTACTTTAAAAAATTGTTTAATTTCATACTTTTTTCTTTATAATTTCCATTCCTGTGCTTTTGTACTCCCGAGCACAGCTCGGTCCCCCGATATTTATTCAAATGAGATGTTGACTCCTGTAATAAATCGTACAAGTTATAAGACCTGGTGGGCTTACATTGTCATGTGAATGTGACCTATTATCTCTGAACATACTCGTACGCAATGCCCTTCACTCCGAACTATAGTTGTACTGTGTACGAGCTATCTATAGTGGAGAATCATCCAATTACATAACATACCCTTGAGTCCCACTCATCAACCTGAACACCAATTATTTCGAAGTCTTATTAGTGAATAGTGCGAACTATGATTTCCATGGCTCAAGTGCATCAGATTTGCAGGAACCACATTCAAAATACCAACTATTGTGATAATGCAATAGATACATATCTAATTGGGGGAAGAACAATTATTAATTCTATTAATATTTCACTGTTCACAAAGTATGAAATACTGTAAACAGTATATTATTATTTTTTATAAAATTACAATGAATAAATAAATTATTGGATCATTGTTGAGGAATTACTGTTCCAGAACAGATAAGACAAAAGCTTGGTTATTTGGTTACAACAGAGATAATCCATTCAATAATCCATATTTGTTTGGTCAATGCGTTGAAAAACAACAAAATGTTGTTTAACATATTGCCTACTTAGCCCCTTCATTGTTGTCACTGATTGACGGAACATTCAAGGCCTCCTTACAAAAGGCTCTATAAACACCTATAAACTTCTTTATAGAGCCTTTCTCCTTACCAGTCACTTGAGTTACGGTATACGGTATAAATTTTTAATTTCCATTACATCCATTCAATTAATTTTATACGTTTGATGATGATTTATATTACTGTTATGAAATTGAATCTCTATAGTGAATTAGATTTTACTTTTTTCCGGAAGACTTGTTTTTCAAGAGTAGAGTGGCCTGCACAAATGTTTGTGAAAATGGAGCTATCGTAGACTTTCATTAAAGCTGGAAGCAACAAAGTTATAGCACAGAGAAGAGATAGGACACTCTAATCTGTTATCTATGGTTATAGGATGCTCTCATAATCAACCAAGCATGAACTTCAAATGAAAGTGGGTCTAATGTGACTTGAAAACGCCATCCTTGATGTTCATGAAACGTTTCAATTCATATTTACTTACATATCAATTCATATCTACCTGTTTGAGTGAAAAGTTTATTATCCATGTGCTCCTGCAAAATTGAGACTCACCAGAAAGCACTAATTTTCACAAGAAATCTCATAAATGTTAAACTGAATGATAAGTACCGATAAACGTTGAATGGGAAAATCTTGTGAGCACTGAACTTAACTAAATACTGTATCAATTGATAATATTTTCAGATGAAAATATCTCGAGCTGCTTTTCTTCCTCTTGTTATGGATAAGGATGTTCTGTGATTATACACTGAGTGAACGAACGAGCAATTGATTATTGGAGTGATCTGATCAAAACAATCCAATTATAAGAGATTGAAATATCAAGATATGAATATTCCACTCATACACAGTATTTTATTTTTATCTTTTCAACTTTGTTTTTCATCTTTAATATAATTCATCTTTATATCTTATTCAACTTTGTTATTGTAATCACTCATTCAAATTAGACGTTTAGAAATGGTGAATATTATTATTAGTGAACAATATTGGTTTAAAATAAAGCTTTGCAGAATGATTTTACATCAACTGAACATGAGTGATAATTATGAATACTGGTGGTCCCCTTTAATCAGTCCACAGTATAGTATTGTTCTTTTTCACCCGTTTGATGGGTGGATGAAAAGTGAAATCGAACTATAGCCTACATGGTTCACCAATCACAATGTTCCCCATCAAAGGAAAATTGGGTTATACGGTGAGATGGACTCTCCACCGACAAAAGCCATACGCTAATAACAATAAAGGGTTAGAAACAATATATAAAATGTATTTGACTATTTAAATTGATTTTTTAATTATGAATTATTCAGAATATGTAAGAAAAATAATATAGAAACCTTTGAAAGTGCCTTCATTGAAAAATACATGTAGTAAAAAACTACATTTCAAGTGTCTACGTAATTATACGCTAGGAATTTAAGAGTATGATCACACTAGGCATATATTCTAATACATTCGAATTGCAGATCAATAATTTTATAATAGTAATATTCTATTGCGAAGCCTATTGATATTTTCATGATATATATTTAGAGTATTTCCTTCTCCCATTTCCCAGAACTAAATGTCCCAACATCCTGAGAAAGGAAATGAAAATAGTAATGCATTATTCATCGCAGGAAATTGGAATAAGACTTGTTGAAATTTATGATGATGCTTATAAGCGGATCGCATACCGCAAGCAATTCATAATGCATGTTTCCTACGAGAACTGCTTCCAGTAGGAAATGTAATCACAAATCAAACAGGTAAGCAATAATAATTGAACGATCGCTCGATTTCCATAGCCTTTTCTTTCATTGAAATTCATTTTAGAAGTACTAGGCTTGATGGAAATTCAGATTCTAGTTGAAAGTGAGAAAACTAGCAGAATAAATATTAGCTATAATTATACATAATCAATATTCAATTATATTCCTTATTTTTTAATAGAGCAGAGATCAAATCGAATTATAAAATAAAAGACAAACAATCTTTTTCTAGTCGTATAATCAATCTAATCTTTGAAGAAAAACCTTTGTCTTTCGTATTTCAGTGTAGGAAATTCCAAAACTCCTATCTAAATTTCCAATAGCCAACGGAATCTTCAAAGCAAGAATAAAATAATTCTTCAACTTTTGGTACGGTATTAGTCGGTGAAGATTGGGGGAAAAATTCTCTCAATTATTGTACTAATGGGATAATTAAGCACAAATGGTCTTTCTCGCGTTAAATGGCCGTACTTGGGTTTGAAAATAATCTGCCAAGTTGGAAAATTTATTTCTATTTTCTACAACGGAAGAGAGTTTTATATGGCATAAAAGTGGAAGGGAGTGCAATCATTCATTGTTGTTGAAGCCAGACGAGAAAAATTATTATGATTTTTATGAGAAAGAAACCCATTTACATCAACAGCATTCGTCTGTTGAAAACTGAGATTTTCTTCAAGATATTTGAATTCTAAAACCATTCTCATTGAGCTGGTTAGTTCAACCGTCTACTGCCTGTAAATCAGTAGCACCATGGTTGTTATTATTATCGTCATCATTGTTATCAGCGCATCCTCATGACCAGAGGAACATCTCACCTTACCCTAGCATTAGCTTTGTCTTTGACGTCCATGCCAACGGTCTACCTCCTGTGATCAAAGACCTGTCTATCAATATTGAGAGTCTACATTGACTAGCATGAATATTATGACGTGTGACTTGCCTATTGATTATATCATTATGCCTAATATATCAATGACTGAAAACGACACATATTATTAATACAGTAATATAATAGCACTGATTTAACAGTATTCAACTACAGTATAGTCTACTTTTGGTTTTTATTTTCTTCATAATAATAGAAACTATTTTGATTTTTCTTATCCAGAGATTAAAGATACTTATGACAGATTGATATTATCATGGTAAAAATAACATCAATTGACCCACATCATCAACTAGATGGTTTGTTCAGGGATGAATAGCTAACTTTTTTACAACTAGGTTGGTGGATTCGATTCCAATTGTTTGCAAAATCATTGGTGCTATCTAAGTGATATATTTGAATTCTTGATGGGAACTTTAGAATCACAGACTGAAGTTTCGAATAATGTACTGTACTACGATTAAATAATACAAATTGGTCAATGTGATCAAATTATATGGAAACACTAGGAAGTGATATTGACGAGATGTTCCACAAACCCACATTCAGAATTACTATCAAAATAGAGGAGACTATCTAAATAGGGTGACCCAATTTTGAATGCAACTGCTAATGATGATGTCATAACCACATTCCATGATTCATCCAAGAGAGTAACAAGAGTACTATGAGAGTAACAAGAAGGAGTTGTGTGAGAACTTCAAAGTCACTGGAAAACCGTAAAATTTGCATACTCCCACAATTTTTTGCTCGAAGAATACAACTGTGTTAATCTCTTAGCAGTTCTGTCCTTGCTGACTTGCAGCAAATGCGTGAATGTTGTGGAAGTTTCATCACCAAACTCCACTGTCGGTAGAGACTAGTGGAATCTGTCGGATCGTTTTCAAGATTAGTAATAAAGTGCAGATACTTCGTGAGAGCTATAAAACTGGCATGGTAGCGTACCGGTGTCTACTTTTTATAGGTACAGGCTTATATCCGATGATACTGATGTTCCAGATACTATCGAAATGATGAAAAGCATAAACCGTTTCCTGTACAGTTTCCAGTTGTCTGTTAGACAGACAGAAGTTATACAGTAGTAACTTACAGAACAATATTGAAGTGACTCTCTACAGCGTGGTGATAATCGATGTCTACAATGATATTCACATTTTATCATCCAGAATAAAATAATGCTATAAAACGAAATTATCTGATCTGCATGATGCTCTAATAAATCACACTGACCGACATTATAGCTGATAGTACTTTAATAGCAGATAACTTCAACTATTAAATAGCGGAATAATATGTTACTCGAGAGATCGAGTCGGCTCGAATGCAAATTTCCTCTCCATGAAACCTCCAACAAATAGTCTCTTATCAAGGGATTATTCATTCTCTATTATAAACATTACAGGAAATGCAAATAATGCCGCAACCCCTGTCATTTTCAACCCTTGCCGAATAAATTTTCGTTTTAAACTGTCATAACGCTGAGCAATATTTTCCGCAATAGTATTTGCTGAGCACTCTTTTCAAAAAGAAAAGTATTTGCAAAATATTCAAAGAGATTTTTTTCCAAAATATAATTCTTTAAATTACAGATTATAAGAATAAATTCAGCTCACTGAATTTAAGAGGAAGATCAACTAATATTAATTATTGTTCACTCTCTTTCATTCTAGCAGAGTGAGTGCCCTTCCTGGTTTAATAGGATTATAACCGATCATTCTAGAAGAGACGATGGTAGCAATTATAACAACACAATTAAAGAAATTGGATCAAAAATAATGTTAAATTATGGTAACTTATTCGGGTAAAGTATACTACAATTATTATAACAATAGCGAGTCAGATTTGACGATTGAAGGGAGTAGCTTGTGATTACTATGGTACTTCTTTATTCAAAACTTCTATTCTAGATTTATGTGGAGATAAGTCTTGTTAAATTTCCACGTAGGCCTACTATCAACATCACGACCTCTATCAACGTAACATTAATAAAAAAATAAGTCTGAACAGACAAGTAAAGTTAAGATGGAACTCAAGAGTATTCTTTATAGAAAATTGTGAACGTGAAAGAAGCTCAACTGATGCCATAAATATTCATGTTCTCTCTTTGGAAAGATATGTACACAGCTTCCCCTAAAACGAATAAAGGGGAACTATCCACTATACCACGAAACCATTTCGTACCCTTCAAAAGGCGTCTAGTTGAAATTTATTTTTAGAGTGTGAAACGTTCAGGGATCTTCAAAACTAGAGCTTAGCTTTTTTTAGAAAATACATGATAGATTTAACAAATTCAAGATTGACAATTTCATTTGGTAGAATACGGGTACTAGAATAGACGATCACGCGGGTACTAGAATAGACGATCACGCACATATTTCATCCTAGATTTTGAGAAGTTTGACGTCACCCTGAACCAAAATAGAGAAGTGTTATTTGACGTATCCATAGTATTAATAGATAAATTATAATCGTAGTAGACTTCTGAGCATCCTGCTCCAGACCCTACCGTGTAGATGTATTCTAGTATACGTGGGTAGATAAATTCTCAAGAATACAATGTAGCGGCCGAAATATTATTATATATTTATCAACGTTGCATCTCAAATGACCTTGAAGTAATTCTGAGAGTAACAACGCAATTTGCCACTGTAATCACTATAAGTCATGCAAAAAAGTTCAAAAAACTTTCCTGTTGAAAGCTTATTCCACTCTGAGATCTTCTGTGACTTTCAAGCTGCTCTTATCAAGGCTTGAGCTTTCTAATTTTCTCGGAACTCGCTAGACAAAATTACTACATTTTTCGTCACCCTCAATCTGAGTGGAGGGACGATATTGGATAGCTGCTGCTCTATCCCATTATATTTCACACATCAGCTTCGTATCAAGTGACATACTTGCGAAGTATGCCAGTAACATTATACTCAAGTAACTTGAAACTATTCACACACGCTCTCTGAACAACCCTGTCATCAAGGTCATAAACTACGATGCACTGTCGTTTTTCACAAAAAGTGACACGATGGAAAAATGTTTTCTCATTTTCAATAATTAGAGCTACATTAATGAAATGAGGTAACAATAATGAACTATAATAAGCCAACATTATTGTCATTAGTGTCGGTGTTACATTACACTGACAACATTAATACCAGTGTTAATAATATATCATTATCAATATCAGATTACACTTTTGGCTAATGATGAAATGAGCCTATAATCTAAATGAATCGCTCTAATCAATCTCCAATGATGAAAAATTATAAAAGACTCGAATATCAACTTTTAAAAAATCAAGAATAAATGCATAGATAAGTAAAGAGATAACCTGCTTAATGATAATTTCCTATAATATTATTTCTATTTGTTAAATCTTCAAGTAAAAAATTTTCAATAATATACAGTAAATCATGGAGTTATAATTTGAAGTTCTCAATTCCGAAAGCCTGATTATTGATTTAACTCCTATAGAGCAAACAAGCTTTTAATTTTTTCAAGATGTCGGTTTTATTTATCGAATAACTACAAAATCTGATAACAGAGGCCTCTAAAAATTAAAAAATGATAACGGAAAACGAACACATTCCATTGCTTACCACCTTTTAGAGTTGACTGTAGACTCACCAACTTAGTGGTTGAACTTCAATCCACATATCACGTGGATACAACATTGTTGTAACCAAATCAAAACATCCTAATTACCGCACAGCATGCATAATGACAACACATGAATGAATCAGTAATCCATATATGCTAATAACCACACACAATTGATTAATTACAATTGATTAATAATAACAGTGTTCAGATTGATACGTTGTGCTGTGTAGCCAAAATACCTCAATAAGGATGAATGAATAATTCTATAATAATTGTTATAAATTATTCATTTCCTTGAGTAGATTCGTTCGCTGAACATTTCTCCTTTATAAACCACAATAGGTTTCCACTGTTCTGACATCTTATCATTCTACCTTTTTTCTCCCTCTTTCTTCTTTTTTCTTCCATTCATCATCCATCCCAGTTACAAACATTTCGAGTGATAGCTTTCAGAGAATAGGATGAGAATCTCCATCATAACTCAAACCACAAAATGATGACTGTTACCCATCAAGAGATTTAGAAGGTGATCCGCATTCCTGCTCACGAGCAGACAAGAGATGGTGGAAAGAAAGTTTGATGATGCTTCGATGAATTTTTGAAGCCGAACTACCAGACACCAATGTGCATTAGTGAGATTGAAAGTTTAGGATGACTTGAGTGTAAAAATTTTCCAAGCTCTCAACCACACGTAAAATATCTAACAGAAAGACTGAGCAAGCTGTCTTAAAATACAGCAATGCATTTTTATGAAAATAAAAAAAAAAAGCTTAGAAAGGTTTTACGAAAACGCAACAAACTAATAATTATTTAATAAAACATTTTGCAGGAAGAGAATAAATTTCATTTATTTGGCAATACTCTCTATTCCTTGATAATCTTTTCTAGAAGTTTTCTCTCCTGTGATCAAATGACCATGGTTCAACCGATGAATAGATTCATTTGGATTGACGATTAGCGTCTTTTCCAACTCTTTATTTGTTGGTGATGCTTTCTTTAGATTACTAGAAAGTACTTGCTTAAATGAACTTATTTTTGCTTATTCAGTTGAAGAGAAAAATCTATTTTGAATAAATAATAGCTGACATTAGAGTGTATTTTCTGGTAATGTACAGTTTTAAGTTTTAAAATCGATTTTGTTTATCCAATAAAATCATCACAAATAAATGCGAGGTTGTAATGCAAAAAACCCGATGATTTTACAAGACTTTGGAAAGTGTAATTCTAGGAAGTACACATTTTTCTTTATTGGAGAAGATGCAAATGAATTTGGTTGGACTGAGCTCTTAGTAGTGAGACTTGATACTGAAACTGAATATTGGAAATCAATAGGTACTCAGTTTCAATGTCATAAAATTGGTAGAAATCAATAGCTTCAACTAAGGTTCGAGAGGGGACAATGCGAGTAATTTCATTCGTTATTTGATGTGATATTCAAGTTGTTTTCATTGTAATTCTTTTTTCACCAAGGAAAAATGTCTCTATTTATTGGAGAAACATATTCTTATTGCATCATTGCGATCATGACAATACCATCGGGCTGCAGGATAGGCTAGCTATTTGAATGGAAAATTCAGTGATGTAGTATAATAACCACTTACCAATCTTTGTTATCGCAGCAAACTCAATGATATTGACACTATTCAACTAGATTTCTGCATTAAAAGTAATGTAAACGACACTTCGCTGAGTGAACCGTTCACTTGTTGGTTTGTTTGAAATGCTATTTGAGAAAGTTCCCTGTTAGCATAAAAGTATACTGCTCAATGGCAATTTCAAGCACGATGTCTATCCAATAGTCACCCTCTCATTCAGAGGAAGAATCTACATTCTACATCCTCTTCCCCTTTTTCCTTTCCTTATTTTCTTAGTGTTTCGTTCTCAATTTCCTTTCCACCTCATACTTTCTTCTTTCATTTTGCACAATCTACATCACGAATTCATCCATGACAGAATTTCTTCTCCTCCCACTCTGCCTTTTTCCTTGAACTCTTCTACTTTTCGGGACCTTTCTCTTCTTACTGTTATACTTACTATATTCTTACTACATCTTCTATTTTCTATATTATAGATATAATATACATTCTATTCAGATACACACATATATATATTCTAAATTCTGTCTTTCATATTGTTACTATCTTCTTATTGTATTACTATTTTCTTCTTCATCCCATATTCTTCCTCAGTCTTTTCATTTAACTCGTTCTCCTATCAACTTTCACTGGTTTTTCATCCGCTTCCATTTCCTATCTTCTCTTCTCTTTTCTTTTTCTCTTTCCTGTACTCTATTCTCTTATTGTTTTTCAAATTCTCTTCTCTCATGAACTGTTATCTTTCCTTTCTCCTCTCCCTTTTCTGCTTACTCTCCTTTTCATACTTCTCTTCCCTTATTCTTCTCCTTCTCATTCTTCTTTTTCCTCTTCTTGTATTTCCTCTTCCCCTCCTCCTCCCTTCTTCTTCTTCTTCTTCTCCTCATTCTCTCCTTGTCCTCTTGTCCTCCACCTTCTCCTTCTTCTCTCCTCCTTCATTTCCATTCTTCTCCTCCTTCTTTTCCATTCTTCTCCTTCTTCTCCTTTCTTCTTCTCCTCCTACTTCATCTTCTTCGTTTTCTTCTCCTTCTTCTTCTTCTCTTCTTCTTCTTCTTCTTCTTCTTCTTCTTCTTCTTCTTCTTCTTCTTCTCTTTTCCTTCTTCTTCTCCTTCTTCTTCTCCTTCTGCTTCTCCTCCTACTCTCCTACTTTCTCCTTCCTTCTTCTCCTCATTTCTCCTCTTCTCCTTCTCCTTCTCTCCTTCTCTTCTTCTCTTCTTCTTCTTCTCCTCCTTTTCTTGTTCTTCCTCTTCTTCTCTTTCCTCTTCTCCTTCTTCTTCTTCTTATCCTTCTCCTTCCCCTTTTCCTTCTCCTTCTCCTTCTGCTTCCCCTTCTCCTTCTCCCTCTCCTTCTCCTTCTCCTCCTTCTCCTTCTCCTCCTCCTTCTCCTTCTCCTTCTCCTCTCCTCTCTGTGTATACATACTTGGCCTCTTTTCAGCCTCGGTCACCACGCATGCTGCGGAATGCGTTTGCCTGTCCTGTCTTAGCAAGTGCCTGCTTGCCTGTCAACCCTCTCCTCAAATATTGCAACAGTCTCTTTCCCATCCGTTACCGACCCCTACTACCTCTCACCACCCACCCCTGCGCCCACCCTGTTTGTGGAAATTTGTTTTCCACTCACGTGCATCAATCGGCTCCGCTCCGTTCTGCTCCTTGCTCAGCTCGGCCAGTGCCGTTTGCACGCCGCTATTCATCTCTCATCTTCAACACGGAGCTTATTTTGCCCAGTCGTCGCTCGGCAAAATGTCCTCCAATTTACATATGAAATATTATAGAATGAAAATTCCGCTCCGTTTATCGATTGCATTCGTTTGCTCACCGTCTCTTCTCTTTATGTGAGTACCGTGGAAAAAATAATGTGGATCTCAATTTCATTCAGCGCATTGAACATGTAGGACCACTTTATTGTTATTGATTCTGAACTTGAGATTGGTGTGGGATGATTATAAATAAAAATTATTCCATTCGTCACATATTTCATGTCAAGAGGGTGCCCGATTATTGAATAACTCCATCTATCACATGGAAGAGGTAGGTCCATATTGATTCTGGACAAGTGAAGAACATGATGAGTGGTAGAATACTTCATACATTATGTTGAATCTGAAGTTTTATTTTGAGTACTGTAGTGACCATGAATTGAGAATGATTATTATAGTCGTGGTGGAACCTACCCGGAAGGGTCTCCTCACCGATAAATAGCCATACGAACATAAATATATGAATTGAGATTGTGAAGAAAATGCTAATTATGGATTTAAACAATCGATTGAAATTTCATATAGGAATGAAATGTTCTTCTTTCAGCAGATGTATCTCATAGAATGAATAAATTAATACGAATTAAAACCACAATGATTGATTCTTTCCAACATCCAAACCACTTCATCAGTACATCAATAGAATTTTAATCAATAGTAGTTCCAACTCAAGCGATTCATGTGTATACATTCTGTATGCATTTCATCTGCAATGGTATTTCTGCAATTTTGAAGATTTCACAATGAAAATTATATCAATTCTTGGAATTCAAGTTCAATTCTCTACGCCTTCTAGATCTATGAGAACATGTTACTGATACCATAGAGAAAGGGTAGCGCTAAGCTTGGCATTCAGTTTAATTAGATAGATTTCATTGATTACTTATATTATATTTCTATTGGATTCCTTCCTTTTCTTCTTCTTATTCCATTAGCAAGAGTGAATAGACATGTAGTGTTAGTAGTAGTGGTAGAAGCTATCCATATTTGAAATTCCTATACCTTTCATATATTTAATCTCATTTGCATTTGATATTGATATTTTGCTGAGCTAATACATTCATTTCTCCGTCAATGCTCCAAACATGATTAGAGAATATTATACCAAGATCGGGCAGAAAAACACTTTGTCTAAATTGTGAAAGAGTTTACTTTTTCCTCGATAAAATCAAAACCAATAATTTCAATGTTATAAAGAGAGAATATTGGATTCAACTAATTACTTGCCCAAATTCCGTGAATCTTCAACTTTTTAGACTGTTAATCAACTTGACTTCATAGCGGAAAACTAATTATTCACCCCATGATAGCTTGCCCGACGCCAAGTTTTCTTTTCAAACTTTGCGGAATGTGAAATACCCTTTTAATACAATTTCATTCTTTCCAAACAATAAAGTTTTTCGAACAAGCTGATTCGGCTTACATTGGGACGACAGACAAGATGCCTCCCGATAAAATAAGATAGTGATGCTGGGAAAGCTCTCGTTACAGCACTTCCTGGTATTGAAAGATTTGATCTAACTTGACAGAAACTTTAAATTGGATTCATGAGATGATACTTAGTCATTTCTTGGCCCCATCAATTTCGATTCAAACATGCTCGAAGAATAAGCTCTTATCACGCTTTTTTTAATTTTACTCAACTTTTTTCTAGCTACAACAACTAAATTATAACTCCTGCTCTGTTTACTGCATCTCATTAATCGCCCCTTGCTTACCAATTCTAATTTCCTCTTTTCCAGCCCTTTCTCTGATCTGAACTTTTCTTATTCTAAATATTTATTGTTGATTCTTCCCTACACTATATTTCTTTTCCCATTCCTCATATTGCGGTCCGTAACCAAGAGCGATAAGCGCCGGTCTGATATTTCAAAGGTTCTGGGATCAATCCCAGTTGACATAACGGATCTCGAACGCGAAACGTACACTCCCGACTTTCTGAAAAGTACCTAGTCATCATCTCTCATTATCACTCTCTCATTACCCACACACAAGCTTAGATCTCATGTGGGCCTCACCCTAGGAAAAAAAATGTAATCTTCCTTTGTTGCGCAAAATCCGGTTTTTAGCCTTAAAATAGAGTTAAACCCGAGCTCATAAACCGCCCCAAAATGTGAAGTTTAGAGGGAACTCACACTGATACAAGTCTGTTGGAATGATACTGTATTCCCAAACGATACAGTACTGAGCAAACAAGCGGCGCTTTACGCTGCAAACGGTAAACTCGTATAACATTGGAATAATTTTATTTGATTTTTCTTTTTTTGTTCTTCCAATTCTGAAATGTGAGAGATTCTTAGAAATAAGTCATCAAGCTATGACTCAATACCAGATTCAGAGCTGGATTTCCGAATAGGACCGAATGCCTATGGGTGCACGCTCCAATTTATCACGTTGGGATCACCTTCACGTGAATTTATCCCAGGTGTCGCTCCTGGCCGGCTAGGTTCAGAAGGGATAGAATAGAATAGAAAATTCACTTTATTCATGTAGATTACAAAGTATGTCGCTTAAATTCTAGGTAATGATAGTTATTACAATGGACGTCATAGAAGGGATATGGAGGGAGATCGGAGGCAAGTTAGAAATAGGCTACCTAGAAAAATAATACCTAGAAATAAATAGTCATAGTTTAACATATTTTATAAATTGATTAAAATATCAGGCTAATAAGGCATTCTAATTTCGAACCTCAGTAAACTATAATTGATGGTAAAGTTGGACTGTCTTCAAAATTATGCATAAACCTCGTTACAGTATTGATCTGAAACTCGGGAGAACTAGCAATTTCTTTGAGCGGTATGCATCATATTGCCACTGGCCCTAGACTGGCTCGGCGCTACTTGTTATATCGGCCAGGAAAGTAACATTTCTATACTATTACAATTTACCATTCGTACATACAAAATATCTAGTTATACTTTCAAACAGAATTTTCATGTCACTTTATCCAAATACTTCATGTGAGCTGTGTTTCTGAGAAAACAATTTTTTATTGTACGTCAAAAATTATCTGGACTTTTACCGTTTTCAACCTTCGTGTTGATCATAGCACCATGCGCTCTTGCATGATTACAGTTCGTACTACTGTAGTGGTGTGTGCAACATCCGTATCCGATCGGATCAGTAGTAGTCTGTCAGCGACAACGTAAGCATGTCCGCTCCGCTAGCAATTTGCACCAAGGAGGAACAAAGATCTGTAGTTCGTTTTCTTTGGTCGAAAGGAGTAAAGGGGGCTGAAATTCATCGCAGAACTCCAGCACAGTACGGGGACAATGCCTTGGCACGTGCCAGTGAGCCTGAATCAAAGCGCCAGAGTAAGGAGTGGAAACACCCCAGATCACAGACAAAGAAAAAATTCAAGACTGTGGCATCGGCAGGAAAGGTAATGCTAACAGCTTTTTGGGATGCAAATGGGCAAACTGGGCAAACTTACTGGAAGATAACATGGAAAAGGGGACCACAATCAACAAAGAAAAGTACAAGGCATTGTTAACAAACGAATTAAAGCCAGCAATTCGTAGCAAACGACGAGGTCTGTTGTCACAAGGAGTGTTGCTGTTGCACGACAACGCCCGCCCACACACGGCTGGACACACCGTTGAAACCATAAGAAAATTGGGTTTCGAAGTGCTGGATCATCCTCCTTACAGCCCAGATCTTGCCCCGTCGGACTTTCATTTGTTTGGAACCACTCAAGGACACTTTGCGGGGTCGCCGATTTTTCTCGGACATAGAGGTGCAAGAAGCGGTGCACAAGTGGCTTCGCGGGCAACTAAAAACCTTCTTTTCAACATGCATACATAACCTTGCGAAACGTTGAACCTAGTACACCGAAAAGCTAGAATACTATGTAGAAGAGTAATGTATGTATCTAACTGAAATTCCTTGTAAATATATATTCTAAAATAGAAAGTCCAGATAATTTTTGACTTGCCCTAATATTAAAGATTCTCCTATTTGTTTTCTCTAATTTCTAAATTGAACAAAACCAAAGCTAATAAATCTCTTGGTAATATGTTATATTATTTTGTTAAGCCTAATCGAGTGAATTCCTCATGAAACTTGCGATGATAAAATTGCATCTTCGAGTCGTGTTCAAGCAATTAAAATTATAGGTAAAATACGATTTTGTAGTGAAGGTTTTTTTGGGAAGTAATGTAAACAGACTGAGAGGCAGAAAACATTGTTGGGCCTAGGGGCGCCAAAATCTAAATCCGGCCCTGGTCAGATTGAAGTTATATAAAGTTACGCGTCAACTTAAATATTCCAGTCGAGAATTTTTTTTTACCTTGATTTTGTGCCATCATCCTTATTTTCAGCGATTGCAAACAGTGAAGGAAAATTCTGGCTGAAAAAGAGAGTTTCCTTTGTAAACCTCATTGGACGAGTTTCTTCGTTCCAGCTACGACTCTTGGCTTTTGTTTCTGTCAAACCTGACCCATTCTATTATTCTTACTCCATCTATTCTCCGACCCGGGAACAATCAAAATCCCTGAGAAGCTTCTCATTAGTGGAAACGACTTGGCGCTCTCAACAGTTCATCTTGTTACATTTATCTTCAGAAACAAGGACAAAAGAATTGCTTCGACTTGGAAAATATGCCTGTGGGTTGAATCCGAATATAATTGCTATTCATGTGACGGAGGATTCAGAATTTTTCAGTTGAATCCTCTTTTTGAACCAGGAATCTAACAAACTATTAGTTTGATATAATAACTAAAAGGGTTTCAATAATTTTAAAGAACAATGATAAATTATGATGTGAGTCTATTTGTATTTTACTTGAAAGTTTTTAAAATCAGTAGAAAAAAGTATGGATATACAACATAAAAATTGTTCATTTAAAGTTGAATCCACAAAAGATGCCAATGTACCCAGTCAACCACTATGTAGTGTGAATTTTAAGTGATTACCCTCTACTTAAACTAGAGAAGCAACAGAACTGCTTATAGTTTGGTATTGAAGATAACATGTTTTGATCCTGAAATACAAAACTCATTGAAATTAATTTCCAAATTTCTTATTCTATAAATGAATGATCAGGGACTTAATTGAGAATTATTTTCTTCTTTATTATACCACAATCTTCTCTCTAGAGCATCATCCTTACAAAGTCATTCGAGTGTTTTTGGTACTGGAAGTAAATGGGAAATTGATTACTTGGCTACTTTTTCCATGTAAACCTCTTCAATAATCATAAATTTCGTACTTAAAAAAGGAACGAAAATGCTTCACGAAATATTTTCATGACATTACTTGATTGAAAATGCTTCTCAAAATATTTTCATAACATTATTTGATTGATTACAATATATTATATTTCAATGATGCTTGTAACGCCTTTTCTATGTACGATAGTCCCTGATATACATTTCATTTTCTGGCACATCTCCTAGACAACGGCTATAAGTAGATAGGGATTTTAAACAATACATTATCTGCCCAATCCACTCTTTTGTTGCGATCGTATAGCTGGGCTATTATTGATCAGAAAAAGTAGCCTTGAATAAATTGTTTTTCGCGTGATGGAGTATTTTTTTCAGGTTTCAAGCGAACGAGAAGAATGTACCTTGGTGGCCATTATTCTTCTCTTGTCTCTTTTCTTATAAACTATTTCGTTGTTCAGAGTTTTTTGCGAAACATGTATTTATGTGACCTATATACTACTTTTTGTAATTACTTGATCTTCATAAGAACAATAGATACTGGACAACATGGATTAGATCTGCCTTTCTTGTAACATGGACAGTAATTAATGGTGGGCAGTTAATCAGGCTTTTTTTGAATTTGATGTTTCAAAAAAAAACTCGAGGAATAAGAGAAGTACGCCTAGTAATTGTTATCTAATAAGTACTGTACTAGAACGTGAACGTAACTAAAGAACGTGAACCCTGCAGTGATTTTTTATTATGATATTCTCAAAAATATAAAAGAAATATATCTTGTATTCCTCTTGAATACCTTCTGTAGTAGCCCATGATCATCACATCTCAGAAGTTGAGAAAGGAAAATTTCATCACTTGCATAGAGCCCATTCTATTTGTCGAGCTCGATATCATCTTCATTCTCAACTTCGTTGGATATTTAAGTGTTTCAGAACACTCTGCAACGCCTAATATTTTTATAATGAAACAATACGCTTCATTGTTGATTCCTTTTTATAGAAATGATCAGGACAATTATTTTTGAAACTTGATAGATTTAAAAACAGTAAACAGTAGAAGATACAAATAACCTAACTCTTGAATAGAAAAGTAGCGAAAAATTATTCAATCATAGTGAGGTCATTATGATTAGAGTACGTTTTATGGTTAGGAGTATTCTAATACAGTAGTACTGTACTTTTTATCTGAAGATTGTGGTCCGTTTGAGATGCCCCTAGAGATACATAGCATTGAAGATTTGAAGATATCGATTCGCCCATCATCAATGCAATGAAGACTTTGTTGGAAGTCGATAATGTAGAAAATGTTGGGTGAAGTAAATCGATTGTCGATTCTCTCAATGTTCTCGATCCAAAAATAGTGAGGCTCCAGAATCACGTCATAACTATAAACTACAGTGCCTCTCCCTCAGCTCCAAGTATGCAGCTTAACAAGTACGCAGCCTAACTCAACTACCAATAAGCATTTTTGGAACCATCTGGGCCTATAACTTGGAGATCGATCATTGATTGGTGATTCATTGAGTCTTTCTCGATACTCTTGATAAAGTATTGGAATACAAGTTGTAATTTATTGAACTTGTATTTTTGCAAAAACTAAAATGAACTCCAAAGAATATGTGACTTTTAACCATTGAAGAAACTTGAATTACATCAATGTTGTTCTCCATACTTGTAGAGAATTCTATTAAAAAAAGACTTGTATTTCACTTTAAATAAATTGATGCTTTTACTTACATTATTGGACATAATTAAAATGCATTTCACCCCTGATCAGGAGTGAATCCTGTAATTATTATCTACAGTGAAATTCAATTCGTTATTTAATAGAATTAAATGAAATGTTTAATTAAACCTGATTTCAATTTTACAAGTTAAGATTAAATTCTGTAATTATTTTAAGATTATAATATTATAAAGCTCTACAATTCAAAAGCCAAATCTTTTAGAAAGTTGGAACTAATTCATATTTTGTAACTTCAAACTGTGAACGTGCCATAGTCTCTTTTTCTTGAAGACTATGAGAAGATGCGTGAGTGAATAAGATACAGACAATACTATAAAACCATTGTTCACACACCACTTATACCGATAATATCGATTTACAATAGGAATTGATTACTTTTATTGTGTCTTCTAGAATGTACGACGAGAAATCTAATGTTGAATTACGCAAGTTATAGCACGGATTCAGCGAAGGTGATATAATAAAATGATCGTAAATTCAAAAATAACTCTGTTACGGCCTGCTGAGGATTGGAATATCATGGAAAACCCAGCAATGTGCGGGAATTTATAGTTTGTACGAGAATCCCCAATCCACTAATGTACCTTTTGTGAATGGGAAATGAGATTCGGAAACGTGAATCGGTGAAATATTTTTTTGTTATTGTCAATGTCGTCCTGATGAAAAAGAGCTCGAAGCCGTTATTATACAAGCCGAGCTTCTCTACAAATCATATTTTTGATATTCACTCTTCAAAATCAATACAGACAAACAATAAGAAAATAAAATACAGACAAGTACAATATAATAAAGACAAATACAATACAAACAAGAATTTAGTCCAAATATTATTATGTTCTCTTTTGTTTTTTCAGGGTGATGCCCACAGAAGCTCTAGGCTTGTGCATGGATTATGAGAGGTGACGGCTGTTTTTAAGTAGTCGGGACCAACGTCTTTTTGTCTCCTCCGAAAGACGAAAATGTCTACTGTATTGTTTACATTAATTTTTTCTTTGTGAATGATAGAAACGCTTCGATAATACAATATTGTATAAAATTCAAGGATGTTAATAATAAATAATAATTGATTTCATAATGTTATTGAAGAACAATACAAAGATTCAGGAAATTAATAGTTACTGCTGTTTAACCTTCATATTGTTAAACAATAATCAGTTATCACAAACTTAAAATATTGAAGATCCAAGTATCTCAGAGAACCAATTTCTTTTTATGAAAGTAGTTTTGAAAGATAATACAGAGTGGCACAAAAAACGGGAAATTTTGAAATAGCTCTAACAAGGGTAGGAAAAATTAACTTTTGAAGTTTAAGGGTAAAAACATGAAGAAATATACAAATAATTATAAAATCCAATAACTTCTAGAAAAGAAAACTACTTTAAAAAAAGAGTTTATTTGAAAATTATTGTGGAAAATATCCTGACTGGAAAAGAAGAGTCTGGGTCAGGTGTATAAAAGTGTGATATAAAAATTTTCAGTTCTCAGTATGTGGGTTAGAGTCCTTGAGTATCGTATAGTACTTTCGTCATTCACCATCTTTCGTAATGCTCTTATTTTCCACTTATTTTTCCTCGCTTCTTCGTATCTTCATGCTCTGCTCTTACCTCCAATGCTCCAATCAGTTTATCTTTCGACTGAATAGCATCCTGTCTAGAGGTTTTTGAGCCAACTCACCTTCTACGACCTTTTCATTTCTTAATTCCTTCTTGTTACTAAGATTTCCTGGATGCAATGATCTATACTCAGATCTTTCCATGGTCATGAAAAAAGTTCATTTTTAACATAGCTTTGTTAACGATTCTGGCCGAATATTTTTGAATTATTATTTTATATCGGTATCACACTACGTTGAGGTGATTGTCGATAATCCCTCCTTATTTCGTAGTCGATATCAATTTGTCTCTGCCATCGGATAATATCATGTGAAAAGTAAAAAAAGAAATACAGTGAGCTGAACATGCGTAATCTACTTAGAGTAGATTTAAAGTAGTAAAGTGAGACTCCCAATCAAGAATTCTCTGAAACAAATCTTCCAAATCAAACCAAATAAAATCACCAACAGCTTCACTATATAGATGAAAGAATGAGAAATATATTGTCTATAATAGGTAATAAATATATGTGGGTCCATATCGCTGATACTGCATAAGGGTATAATATTTATTCTCGCCTTTTCAGACGTCAATGGTCATCTTATCAGAGTCGATTACTATAAACGGCTTTCTTCCCGTTTTGCAGAACTACTAAATTCTTAAACAAAAAAAATAAATTTGACTCAATCATTATTTACTTATTTTTACTGTATTACAGAACTTCTAAACTCTTAACAACAAAAATGAATTAGGTTGGGAATTGTGAAATATTTGGAAGAATTTCCACAGCTCAGCAAATCATGAGGAAACCGCAATAATAGAATAATAGTGTTCTATTTTGAAACAAAAAAGCTAATAGAAACCTTTTGTTTTATTTTGTAACAAAAACAAAAGATATATATTTCTTTCGGAGATTTGTTATTACCTATTATATATTCGGATATTTATTACCTACTATATATATTTCGGATATTTTTTACTTACTCATTATTACCGGATATATATTACCTACTATATAAATATTTCGGATATTTATTACCTATTATAGACAATATATTTTTCATTTTTTCATCTATATAGTGAAGCTGTTAGTGATTTTATTTTATTTGACGTATCAATAAATACATTTTATTTTGTAAAATACAAAAGATATATATTTCTCTCGGAGAGTCCAATCCTCTTATGAAGCCACATTCACATTGCGTTCCTTTGCTCTGTACTACTAGTGGATCATATCTGTGGAGATGGTTGGCGATAGTGGGCGGCGGACGTGAGAGCGGGAAATTCAAAACGAATAGCCGGTACGTGCCCACTGGCCGCCAAGCTGTAAACCGTCGCCAACTATTGGAAAACTGAACGGAGACCGACACCCCAGCAGCAGGCACTCCTACGATCGTGATCTGGTGGACTTCGAATAATCTGGAGCACACCACATACTCCCAACTTCCAAACTTTGGCTGGCCTCAGAGCATCTGATTGTTGTTACATTTGACGTCATCTAGTTTGACTACTCCAGTTTTAGAACACTCTTTGTATTTGCCACTTATTACTGAAGTTGGTCAATTGTATGAACAGGTGTACATGATGATGGCTCATTAGCCTAACTCTGAAGTATAAGTTTTGTTATTTTTGGTTGAAGGTCTCAGCCTTTAAGTTATAACTGTATTCGATCTTGGAACCTTTGGATTATCAACAGGCGCTTATCACCCTCGGCTACGGACCACTCCATTCAGTCCAACTCAGTAAAAAGGGTTGAAATAAGTAAGGCTAGGCGTACACCGGGTAGTCAAGACAAGACAAGATTAGTCACTATAAGTCACAGTAGTTTACATAGTTGCTTATGAAGCATGACACACTGATGCAATGACTAATCGGTGTGTGTTGCTTCATAAGCAACTATGTGAAATACTGTGACTAAACGTGACTAATCTCGTCTTGTCTTGACTAACCGGTGTACGCCTAGCCTAACATCTGAACATGAAATGTTATTTAACCCAGATAGAATAATTCTATCCTACTTCATAGAAGCGTAATTTTTAGAGAATCACTTGATGTTTCAAATATTAAATATGTATTAAAAATTCTATGATGATGGGGGGAACATTTTTTTATAGAAAAAAATCACATAGGCTAATTATGATCTCAGGTCTATCACGTCTACCTTAGCTATTTGCTTGATGAATGTATAAATAATCTAAACAATAATAATTGTTCAAGTTTGAAATTCGATTCAGAGTTTAATGTACTTGTATTCAAAATCGTAAAGCGATTATTTTTTGACATAATAAGAAAATCTCAAGTGCATTAACATAATTATAAAAATGTAACATCTTTTTCTAATGGGTTTATTCTCTAGAAGTCAGAAATCTAAATCAACGATTGAAAATACCCCCAGAAAGATTTTTTTACACATTGAGGATTATTTCTATTATTATTGGAGTCCGTAGCCGAGGGCGATAAGCGCCAGTCTGATAATCCAAAGGTTCCTGGTTCGAATACAATAGCATGCTCATTGTTTGAAAAAGATGTCCATATTCAACAACTAACACATTTATCAATAATTATGTCGTAATAATCATACAATAATAATTCACAACAGGACTACAAGAAATGTATCCACATCACACCAATACTGGTAGATTAGCTCAACACTTGAGTGGATGAAAAACTATTAATAATGTTAATGGGTGTTGTTTGCATGAAAAATCCATTAAGGGCGTATTTTTTAATCACAAGTTCTAATTCTATTAAATTTCCTACAAACCATCCCGATCCGTATCCATTAACTAACAGAACCCGCAGGAGAAGAGAATCAGACAAATGCATTTTGAGCCGGATTGGTTGCAGTGTCGCTTTTCACGTTTAATTCTTGTAACCGAGGCCTATTCTGAGCGTGAAAATCGCAGTCAGACAACATTCAAGCAGACCATATATCAAGTCCACAAACGGTGGTCTTTCACGCGAGCTATCCTTTTCGGATTATTACCGAAACCATTAACTAATTGCGTTCAGTGGACACTACTACCAAGTGGCGTAGCGTTCGAAATTTCCACTCCATCTCCTGTGAACGTCAGACTTGAAAAACTGTTGCTTCCAGCAAGATCCTGTTCTAACTGGAATTCATTTAACAGTGCAGGATTCTAAAGATTGTGGCAAGTACAAACTTCCAGCTTTGTTTTCGCTGTCTTATCCGTTCCCAACAATAAGTCTTCCTTTATTGATTCAGACTCTCCGACTTCTTTTAGTTGTATAGTTTAATTGGTTTTTGTTTCCTTTTCTTACCAAACTGTACATAACTATTGAGTCTTTCAAAATTTAATCAGGCAACTTTTTTAAAGTATCATGTGGTTAAGTAACAAACATTCACGACTGCTCTTGGATGGGTGACCGACACAAAACATTGTGCAATTAGGCGAGGTGGAACCTATCCATAAGGGTCTCCCCACCGATAAAAAGCCATACGATAAAAAAAGGCAAATTAATCAGCGTGAAAATAATTAGGATTTCTAATAATATGTTGGTAAATGTAAAGCTCGGAGACGAGAGGGTGAATGAGTTTGCAATGAATACATTACTTTAATATCAAATATATCTAGATGAAATAATGGTAAAGATAATAATATTATCATTATCATATTGAAAGTAGGGTCATAGTTGATAGTATTGATCAAATCGCTATAGATCAACGTGGAAAATAATAGAAAATCTTAACCGTCTTGGACCAAAGCTTCACCTTTTTTAATATTTTTGGCGTAAACAGTTCAAATATGAAAGTCATTTTTCACTTTTCCTCATGGCTACTTTCCAATTAAAAAAATAGTTAATAGAGTAGTTTTCAATTTGAAGATAATTGCTTTGAAGTTTGCTGAACAGTTTAGAGAGTAGGAGACCGAAACTTATTGCTGATACCATACGCGCTCTGGACAGTCATCACTGTCAGAATTGGATTAAGGGGCTGTTACAATATATATATTCATAATTAAATTTCATTTGTAGACGTAAATATAGAGTTGAAAATCGACTGAATAGTCTTTAACATACATGAAAGTTAGTACTAGAACAACAATTTCCTTTTCGGAATTCAAATCATCATCAATGACTTAAATTACTTCAAATTGATGGAAAGGGGATATATTAATTGATTAAATCAGCATTTTGATAACCGTATTCTATCAACATCGTATTTTGGTGTTGTATCAAATATCTTCCAATCCCTTTATTCGGTTATTAGAGTGAAATTTATCTTATACCTCCGGTGTCTGTTTGAAGCAAAGGGTGCCAGCAACTAGAGCTTCTACCATTTAGCCAGGTTTAATTATCTCGTCTTAATTACATCCAAGCCTGTATTCCCAGAGTAATCTCACTTGCTTCTCTGTGAAACCAAACATCAGTGCTTGAAATATAGCCAAGCTGGAAGCCTCGCTCATCATTCTACATTAAAAATACTCGTACCAGCCGTGAAATTCCATATCATGTGCAAGTATCAATTTCAGTAAATAGAATCATGTTGAGATGGAGACGAAGATTCCAGAGATCAAGTAGGTTTATCAGATGATAAAAGACGTCAGGAAGCGTAGTGTATATTCAGATTTAACACTGGATTGAATTTGAGATGTACAATTTAAAATGCAGAAGTGGAAAATAACGAGAATGAAGGTACAATTTTGGAAGGTAGAATTTTGTAACGAAGATGAAATTTTTGGGACAGATCATCTCACAGTTGGTACAAATAAAATCATGAAATTTTTAGCATACATGCTTGAAGGTATTTTCCAACAAATAAAATACTCAATTTATCAAAGTATCAAATTTTGAGAATATTAACGAATTCTCCATTGGAACTGGAAATTGAGTTATTTTTTGGAGAAATTATTTTCGAATTTTCTTTCAAATTTGCTATTTTGAGAAACTTAGGGCAGGTTCATGAGCTCGTGATTTAGCCAAGTCATAGACTAAAACGGGTGGCTACCGTAGCATCGACAAACGTTTGTCTCGACAGGTTAGTGGGTTAGCAGCATAGAGAGCCCTTAGTACATAGTTTTGAGGCTAAAGTTTGTCGATGCTACGGTGGCCACCCGTTTTAGTCTAGGACTTGGGTAAATCCCGAGCTCATGAACCGGCCCTTAGAAGCAACTGATCACATCTACTGAGCATTGTTCTGATCCTGGATTCAAATATTGGTCTTGCTTACCAATACCAATACCAATCAGGTATGCTCAAAAACGCTCAAAATTGTTCATGATTGTATTTGCAACCAATTTTAAGATGATTTGTCCCAAAAATTTCAACTTTAGGCGCCCATATCTCACAAACCAATGAACAAAAACATTTCTTCTGAAATTTAGGCTATTTCTTTTTGACAACTTGATAGTATTTCAAACGTAAAAATTTTTCAAATGTCTCCATAATTTTTTTTTACTATTGATTCATCACTAGAGTTTACGACATGCAGCCAACTCAAAAGCGCTTCAGTCCAGTGAGTAATAAATAAGCATTCACAGTAAAATATTGACTGCATGTCGTAAATTCTTGTGATGAATCAATAGTGTTAATATACATCTCTCAGTAATCTCTTTTTTTGATAATAATTTCATAAAATTTCTATGTTTTAAATCGATGACATTCTATAAATAGTATTGGGATGATAGAGTACGACTTTCCAGTGAGAAATATATTGATGAAATGGTTCAATGATGATTCAATCATTCCATGATAATTGAATGAGGAGATTGAATTAAAAAAAAACGTCAGTGAATCCGGAATGATATAATCGTAAACGATTGATGATTATACAGAAGTGTTTTGAGGGCATATTTGTATATATAAGTTTTATTTTTATTCTTAGCACAATTTTTTTCATTTCGAAGACCATTGTAATGAAAATCCACCACAAGGGAACAAACCAATTTACAGTCTACACACCCTGTTGTCTTACTAAACGATTTATGCGCGTTCTTAGCGCAGAACACTGATTTGGTATGCAGAGTGCGTTGAATCCACGGCTTGTTCCACTTCTACTGCGCCAATATCACCATTGATCAGAATTTATCACTGGTTTAGGATGGCTCCACAGATAAGATATTGTGATGATAAGCCCTTGTGTTGTACATCTTATAACAACCGAGTTATAATCTAGTGTAATCTATTGTCAGTGATGGAGACTTATGCGCGTATAACGCTACTCAAGCTGCTTTACACTAAATCCATTTCAAAGGCCCGCTCTCTCACTTCTGCAAGCAGTCTCGAACCCATATTTCCCCTACTTAATCATCTCCTACCCTGTCTACGAAAATTCAAATTCAATTAAATACAATATTGATTAACCAGATAATCAGAATAGAATGGAATGACTTCTTTATTTATCTGACGCGGCGAAGTTTGGACAGTAATGTCCACTCCACCACTTAACCACTGTAATTAAGATGTAATTAAATCTCTGATCACTTGATTTGTGTTTGTCATTGAGAATCATATTCATTCATAGAATCAACCTGAAATATAATATGTACTTTTTAAAGTATCATGATCTTCATTGTCATCTTGCTCTATCGGTATCCAGCATGAGCTTATTTTATTTCTTTTGAAACTGGAATATTTTACAAACTTTTTTGATTCTATGAACAACTAATTGAATTCAACCGCTGTCAGAATTACAACTTCAGAAGAACAAATACAAGGAAATCCTCAAATATCCGTAAAAACCAAATTCACACATCTGTTCAGTGGTTACGTCTACTACTAAATTTCCGATTGAGCTTCATTAAAAGACATCATTTCACGGTGATTGAATTCATTGGACTTTTTCTATGTATATACTTTCCAATTTGATGTGTAATTCTTGTGATGATGCTGCGTCATGTTATGCAGATATTTCTATAATACTTCAGTTTTTTGTAATAACAATGAGGATTCATGAAAAAAGCTTCTCCAACATACACTGGGTTGAGTTGACTGTGACATTGAAATTATACGTTTGTCTAAAGTGAACATTGAAAAACAAGCTACTTTCATAGACTACAATATTGAGACTCAAATCAATAAGTAGAGATTGCAAATCACTATTATTGGTTCAATAGGCTAAGAATGTAGAAGAAGTATTGTTGGTGAACTATGTGGGAAATTAAATAGGAAATACTTCATACTTAATCATGCAACACCTCTGCTATGTGTAGGAGTATGTGAGAGGGAAATCGATAATTCTTCTCAACTTGGGTGTGAAAAAGTTCGAGAGATTATGGGAACCGACTAGCTGCCAGAAAAGCTGAAACAATTTTATTGTGCGGAAAACCGATATAAAAACAAATAAGTTGAGTTGTGCACAGGTGGAAGATTATGCTGGAAGAGTTAAACCCTATTACAATAGCCGGCCTCTAAGGAGAAAGAATAACAAGCTAGACTAAAATCCAATGGATTCATTCAGTAACAGATTGTCAGATATTGAGTGGAATATAAAGAGCATTTAAGCCTTTTTCTGTTGGACAAAGAATGAACATTGTGAGTAATAAAAACAAAGTGGTGGAGAGGTAAAAGTGGGGAGTTCCGTACGATAAAGGTTGAAAATAACTGAGAGACGATGGAAGAATTAGATCGACCTCTTGGAAATGGAAATTTTCAGTCAAAATATATCCTTCCAAAGTATGTGTTTACATTAAATCTTATAGCAATCAATATATTCATCACTGTCAATTTTCAATCATATTTTCCAATTCGTCTACTTCCTATTCTTGATGATTATATTATACAAAAGGCAATCTTTGAGCGTACAGAGTTTCACCATCTTCTACGAAAAGAGAAAATCGTAGCATGAAAATCGTATCACTGACTTATTAGCATATTCAATTGAATATCTATATTTCAAAATAAACCTTCATCATCTCATAAATAAACTTCATTAAAACTCTCAATTCACGGTTATTACTTGATTTAGTATAATTAATAACATCGATATTGTTCGCAAGTAATCAGTGATGTTTGAATTACTGGTGATAAAGTTACAAGATGTTCGGAAATTTTTCAAAGCTGTCTTATATTTTGTTTATCTAACAAAGTGAGAACATATTTTTATGGAAGAGCGTTCATCGAAATTCTTGGATATTGAGCCTCAAAATTAGGCAATAAGAATAGAATTATTTTAGTTCAAATCCTGAATTTCTCTTGAACTAAATGGATATCTTGGAAGATATATGAGCACCAATGATTCCCTTCAATATTTTTTGTAGAATCAATTCGACGCTCGTGCTACAACCAAACACTTTCATAATTCTGATATCTGAACGAGAAGATGACTCTAATAATTATTGTCAGCCTACATCAAACTATTCTCTCCGTGAAACAAAAAGCGAAACGTTTTACTCGAGCCAATACCATGAACCCAAACTGGAGTATTCATGGGAGTCATGAGATCGTCACCAGCGAGTTGACTTTCTACTGAGATATTTATGGAAATAATAATGCATTTTGTGATGTTTCTAGAACAATTGCGCGCTTTTCAATAGTGCTGCATTGCCATGATAGTCATGAAGATTAGAATCATTATCAGTTTATATAGTTATTAATCCTTTGTATTCCTGCTTCACAATAACCTGAGTGAACAAACATGGATACGAAAAATATCCCTGGTATCCCTCGTTATTAAGGACCCGATAGTGTTCTTAATGCGATCGTACTGGTGTCCGTCTGTCCGCACGATAACTAACGAACGGAAGATCGTACACTTTTGAGATTTGGAATATAATATCTTCATAGATGAAGTAAGAAGCCTATTGATTTTGAATATTGAGGGTTGAATTTGAAAAAAGTTACAAGCAAAAAATAGGTACTGCATTTCAAATACATGTTACAGAGAAGTATAATGACATTGAACCACTAAAATTTCAGCCTCACGTCCCAATGCCTATATGGAGCAGTTGGTGAAGGCTACGATCTCGTCTTTGATGCCAGATTCAATTCCAAAATGCTGGTTCGAGTCCCATCCGGGGTAGATTTTTTGCTAACAAATTTCATGTTTTAATCAATTATCCATACATTTTTTATTGTAATACATTCATTATTGATGATTTGAGATTATTCATTATGTTTATTATTCATTACAATAGCCTATTCTAATTTTATGAAAGTAATTTAAATGTTGAAACGTTTCTCTCAATTGCAAAAAATAGCTACTATGTTTACTACTTGAGCAATTCTTGGAAGTACTGTCCTGTTTTTCCGTTAATCTTTACACTACAATATCGTGTCCTCGGATACTCCGTTGTATCGGTTTGATAAATTGGAAGTTTATTGTGATTGTAAGGTGTGAGCCACATTTTTGAAATGGGAACAGGTACCGATAATGATGATATTTTCTCCATCTGTATCCAAACGTGAGCTAAATTTGAATGAATTTATAATATAATTAATGAAATTGGCAGTTTCTAGTCTGTTAGGCTTGTGTATTGTAGTAATGAGGAGATCGCTGGTAGTTGTGAACATGATCGACTCACCTCAAAGCCAGCATGCTGCCGCCACGTTATCAGTCGGCGCACTGAGTTACCAACAGTCAGGCGTTGCGATAGGCAACCCTCCACGCACGCGCTGCTCTACAGTATCTCCTAGCTTTTTCCGCTTTGTCCGATGCTTTCTCACATTCCTTCCTGCTCACATCCTCACCAAGACTCTTCACGGAACGAGAACTAACAATATCCGACAATCTCATTCAGCTCAGCGCTTGGCGAAATTAAAGGATTGTTTACCGCTGGAACAGTGTAGTGGCCAATTCCATGTCAAGCCTTAGTCAGATCAAATATTGATGGGTTAATTTATCTTTGTTGTCAAGACTGAACCGGTTTCCTTCAGCCACAACTATTGTGGATTTCACCACCAACAACAAATGCACAACATATGAACAAGGATCCCATCACTTTGGAAATGTCTTCAAAAGTTCATGGAATGTATTAGTTTGACTTTTGTTCATGCATATGATAATTTCGAATGAATTATTATTTCCACCTAGATAATTCATCTGAATGTTCTCGAATAGATGTCGGCAACTTCTCAAATATTACAATACATGATTAACAATGCTTCAGCTGTACAATAAAATTGTAAGTAATTCACTGTAATTTTTTTCTTTGTGCTGAAGCATTGTTAAACCATTTATTGTAGTATTTGATGAATTTGTAGTAGGCATCAATTTGAAAACATTCCGATAAATTATCCATGTAGATAATTGAGAGCAATCACTGTAATTTTCCACAGTATTACACAGTAGTATTACAAAGTATTACATAATTACACAGTAGGCTTCAATTACTTACAATAAATGTAAGTATTTCACTGTAATCTTCATCTTAAAGCTAAAGTATTGTTGATCATCCATTCTAGTTTTTGATGAAATTGTAAGAAGAGAATTTAATGCGAAAAGCTGTCGTGTAAACTGGAATACTTGATAACTATCAGAATGTGTTTAAAAGTGAAGGTGATCTTTCCCTGATTTCTCACCTCCGAATCTCATAACCACTCAACTTATGAAAATATTGTTTTCTTAACAAATATTGTTTTCTATATCTATAAAAATACTGATTCCTGATTATAATACATATTTTGAATATTGAGGATTGTAATACAGTGATGACTCGTGAATTAATTTGTGGATAAAAAGTAATTTCTAAGCATCTAATGTTTCTCGTAATGTAAGGTCATGGAATAATGAGCACGTGATATTACTCCACCAAAAATGAGAGGATTTTTTTAATTTTGTGAGATATTTTGGGAGAATAGCGAATCACATTATTTAAATATCACTAGGGAATGAAAATCACATGTATGAATATTCATTCCGGTTCCAAATAATTTCATTTCCTGCTTAAGAACTCTGAAGTTCTAGTTGAATTCGGATTCAACTTCTTAGAGCGCGGCTTCAAAGTTATTTTGGAGTAGAAAAGGAAACTTCGAAGGACTTCCACATCACCAACTTAATTTCTACATGGAGGAAGTTTCAGTCTTGAAGCCAGATTGCGTATTACTGTATTTGGTAGAATTTTCAAATGAATAACTTTGTGAAAAAGTTGGTAATATCCATTTCTATGTATAGAGTATAGAGTTTGTTTTCTGTAAATAACTATACATACTCAACGTTAAATTTAATGCATGATTGGATACAGGATCTTTTGCAATGTACAGAATAATCATTGATCGTGGGAATTGCAAGAATAAGAATGGGAAGAACGTGTTCTATTAAATTGAGAATTCTCCTCTACGCCTAATCATCATGAATGGTTCTAGAAGGTTTAACATTGACGTAGATTTAAGCTCTGAGGTGAATTCTGTACAACAGAGCTTTTTAATAATTATTTTATTGAATTATGTTGTTTGAAACATCACTCATTAATCCCAACTCATTTAAATTTCTTATTACTACAAACAACCTAATGTTTTCACACCAATAACTTGCATAAGACTGTTGATTCAATACTTATCTGTTCCTTTGGACTCTAATTTCATGATGTATGTACATTTTCTCTTTTGGGCATACTCTTCAACAAGTGCACCCATATCAACACAATACTCCTAAACATTACAATCCAGTTCTCTTTTCCAATAAATTCTTTCAGTAGTAATGTGAAGTTCAACAAGGTTTAATTTTTTTTATCTGAAATATTTGCTGAGTTTTTGCTTTATTCCTTATAAGTACTCTCAATTCAATTTTGTTAATGGAAAGCCTTACTTCAATATAATTTTAGCTTCCGTCTCTTGCAAGTCCCAATTCAGAGTTAGACTTTCAACGCAGCTGCAGTTCGTACGCAAGTTACTATCTATAAGATAGCAAGTGAAGCGTCTTGAGCTAATAAAGTTATCATCATATAATATTGTTTTTCAATCATTTTAATTCATCAATTCTGTGTGTCAGTGCTCCAAATAGATTTCAATTTTAATTCTGGTCATTAACCAAAGTGAATTTATACAAAATAATTATCTTCATTTGTCATTGTTGATTTGAATATATTATTCTCAATTATGTTATATTATTATTATGTAATATTATTTTCAATTGTGTAATTAACATTTCTTGAATAAAACATGATACGGTACGTAAAACAGGCACTTAAAAAATGTATCTGTGAAAAATACGTTTTAGGCTAAAAAGTGGAATATTAGTGAAAGTTAAAAGTAAAATGAATAGCCATTCATCGAAATCATTCGAAGAACTTTATTCAGAAGAGCATCTCACTTTGGCTTCTTCCATACGACTTGTCGGAAACGCATCACCATCTCACCTTGATAGTGTTGCCAAGCTAAGAGCAAGAGAATAAACAGTGCATGTTAGAGGCGGTGTGTGGAGGGGTGGGGGGGGGGAGGTTTGTAGTCAAGCAAGCGGATTACGAGAGGGAATTGTTTGGCACAGATTGTACACACAGAGTGAAAACAGGCCGCTATTAGATTGGCTTGGCAAGTCGTTGTGATCGCGACAAAACAGCCAGGAAAAGAATGCTGTGTCCTCTAGTCGTGATTGGGAGCGCCAGGATACGCTATGACGGATGTTGTGCATCTTGAAGAAGAAGAGGATGACGGCGATGTCTATCCTCCATGGAATTTCACGTGGGTGGTGCGGGATAGATTGGCGGCCATGGCGTGTCCGCACCGCCCCGCTCATCTGCGTTTTCTCGCCGAGCAGGGTATCTGTCATCTAATCACACTTTCGCCCGAGAAGAAGCCGCCCGCTCACCTCTGTGACGAGCTCAGCTACTATACTGTGGCCGTTGATGAGTTCGAAGCACCCACCATCAAACAGATTGAGAAGTTCATAGAGATCTGCAGGAAATGCACTAAACGCGGCCAGGTGAGCTCTTTTTACTTCAACCGATAACCGATTTTATCTACATGATATTTTTTTGAATTGAAATTACTGAGAAGATGATACTGTCAATTCCACTATTGCATCTCAATTCACAGGACTATTGTTTTGTGTTAGGACCAACACATTTTCGGCTGTACTCAATTGAATTCCAGTTTTCTTTATTCCCGTATCATACAAATTATACAACAAATATTACAAAATATAAAATGCATAATAGAACTTGCGTAGACTATATTAATTTATCCTCTGTGTGCGTGAGCAGTTTTTCAAGATAAACTGTGTAACAAGATGATTGATTATTTCATATTATAATATATTATGTATAATAATATAATAAAATATATTATATATATAGTATATAATAATATATATTGTATCATATTATAATTATATTAGATACTGATGGAGCAGAAGTCTCCCAATTCAAACAACAACAATGACATCAACATTATTTTCCTACAAATTTTATTATTTGGAACTCTTTGCTATTGTTGATGCCCACATGAATTCTAATCGTGTGCATGGGTAATGGGAATATGATGGTGATATATGAATAGTGATGAGATGATTATAATGAGAACAATACTATCAGGTGGCTCCCAAACCACCACCCAGATTTTCAATTTCCACCACTCAATTTTCAATGTTCGTGACATTATCATCAGTTTTTGATTGAGTCAAAATCGATATTTGGCAAGCATCCCAATCACTTTAGTCATCATCAGATTGTTCAAGTCGAGACTTTATTGGCAACCTTTTCAACTCAAAAAGGAACCATCAACTGATTGTGATGATGTCATATTTATAAGCATTTGAAACAGGGTTTTTGTATCAACAATTATAAGGTGGGTGTTGAGCCTATTCAATTTCATTTTTCAAGCACTTCAAATAAAATTATTATTCTTAATTGAGCGGTGATTATTCTTATTGAGTGGTGATTGATTATAAATTATTTTTGTTGATGGAAACTGAATTATCTTCTATACTCTATAGCCTACCACTCAACCCTAACAATACAAGTAACACAAGTAATACAAGTTACAAGTACACTTGTAACAATACAAGTACACCCAGAATGTAACTACAATAATATAATAAGGATCAGATAGCATATTGGGAGAACAATATTAGAACATTTTTGTAAACAATATTAAATTAATAATTCACTTCATATACGTTATACATAATGTCATATAATATGAGAAGGGATCGTTTTTTAAACTGTATTTTGTTTGGAAACGTTTTGAAGGAATACCCCAGAATATATTGAAGTATCTCAATTCCAATATTTCCGAAAAATATCATGATACCAGAAGCCTAAATTATACGGAATTTCAAACAATAATAGACTCCAAATTTGATTGCAATACTCAAATTTGTAATTTTATAGGAATTGACACTTTGATTATAATTCTCAATTTCTTCTCAACATACATTTAAGTTCAATTTTTCTGATTTAATTACTTACTCGACAATTTTATTCTACTGTTATTAGATTATATTGATCTCTTTCAAAGAATATGGTTTTCCAAGAAAGAGGCCTATTATTGGAGTTGTAAATTTAATGTCAGTTGATTTGTAAAGAATTGAGTAGTTTAAAGTGATTATTGTTGTGGTTAGTGTGGAAGTGATTAGTGTGAAGTGGTTATTGTTGGCAGGCGATCGGCGTGCACTGCCGGATGGGACGGGGTCGGACCGGTGTGATGGCTGCCTGCTACCTGATGCGGTTTGGCGGTCAGTGTCCGGAGCGGGCTGTCACCACTGTGCGCATGTCCCGACCTGGGTCCATCGAGACTCTCGATCAGGAGAAGATCATACACACCTATTACGACTATATGATGGGAGACAATCAGACTGAACTCGATTGCCAATGACATGATATGCCAATGACATACAATTATCACATTTTATGTCATGATATTATAATACAGTAATATCATGATGCATAGTGGCGCACATAAAAGTAGCCCCATAAACAATATTCAACAACATCTGTTCATTCACGACATATCTTGGATTATTATTTTCTATATACTTAATTTGTCCATTTTAGGAGTTCACATGTCCTGAATTTCTAACAAATTTCTCTTTACTCGTCATAAACGTTGAACAATCTCGGCAAAGTGACTGGACTATGCGGGGTTGCGGGGCTATTTTTGTGCGCCACTCTGTAAAATGATATATTATAATACTTCCATGCAAACTCGTATGTGCTTGCATGAAAACTTACATAAACTAGAGACTCGTTTACAGTTTGAAGCCAAAACAAACCTCAAAATAAATTGAATCAACAAAATAAAATGAATTCAATTAATTTGACAGGACTTGACACTGTTTTCTAGCCAATTATGTGATGCACTACTTCAATAATTATTGCCATGATAAATTATTTCGATTTCTTAATACAATCAAGAGAATAAATATTTCATTTTGAGTAAAGTCCTTTATTCAATCAAACAAACAAGAATGTGTTCAATATTGTTCAACCTTACAGGAAAATAGTATACTCTAGATCTATAGAATGAATTTTTGAATGATTTATCTTAATTTGTCCAATATAATATATTTGAAAAGATTGTATTCTTTCCAACAAACTATGTGTATAAATACTTCTTCAATACTCCTATTATTGCTGTGATAAATTCATGCAATGCAATAAATTCATTATTAATAAAATCTAAAGAATACATAATTATTCAAGTTTGAAAACTCTAATTCATCCATTGGAATGAAAGAATGAATCTAGATAAATTATGAATGTTCATCTCTTCTATGAAATAAAAGTAATGATTGCTTTATCATTTTGTATGCCAGAATTATTACGAGAACTTGAGCAACCGTCTTTAGATTCTCTCTAATTTGACTGAAATGCCAGATTTCACAAGAGTTTTAGTATTTTACTTCCAAAAGCGCAAAAGGAGAATTTTCTTCTAAAACTAAATGGTTGAAAAATATACAGCAATCGCTTCATCAGTCACGGGTTCGATTCCCGTTCCGTCTGACACTTTTTCACCGTATCATCTTCACCTCATTACTCACGCACAAGTAAAACAAGTTATGTGAGCATCATCCACAAAAGTTATATTTGAAGTGATGATACAATATTTGTCCAATAATAATTGAAAGTGAGAGAGCTACTGTAGGCCTCTCAGTTAATGTGTAACAAATAATCACTTTCGAATGTATGAAAGTTGTATGTGCCATATTATGTATGCTTTGTAAGATTATTAAAAAACTCTAAATCAAAGTTTATTTATATTAGACTACACTGTTTTCATCACAAGGTAGAAGTCTACATTTCATCTCAAATTGGATTACATTTGTTTTATAAATCGCTAACAATATGAATAATAATAATAACAATTCGTATCACAAAATAATTTTATATTTTATAAACATAATAGAAAATGCATAGCTGAATATCAGCAGATTCCCAGCATGGAGGTACAGAGAAGACATGTTTATCAAGGAGACAACTGGAGCTGAATCTCCCAGCCTGAAAGATTAATGGTCGTGTAGTGTTCTAATCAACGTTGGTCTTCCTGTAGTGAGCGAGCTAACATGTCGTATGAACGCCCAAATTCAATCAAGTGTGTAATGGACGTCATCATAATGATTAGTACAAGATCAACGCACTGTTCACTACACAGCCAACAATGATCTGTTCAGGGCTCCGTCCAATCGGGCATTCTCCCATAATTCAATTACAAACGATTTCCACTTATGAATCGCTGTTAGTGAACAGGGGCGGATTTACGTACCATATTCGCACATGCTGCAAGTGCAAGAGGCCCTAAAAAACCCTTTGCCATAGGCCAGGTCACTGACGAGTTGATATTCAGAAACAGAAAACTACTATCAATTTACAGAAAATAAAGGGAAGTATAACAAACAGAATACTATGGTTGGAAATTGAGATATTTTTGATTTAAACGTATTTGTTGTAACTCTGTTATTGAGTGGATCTTTTTAGCCTCTATGTTGTTTTGTTATATGTAGATTAGCCTATGTACCTCTTTGTAAAGAAACAAGACAAAATAATATTCTTCAATGTTCATGTGCCTGAAAAAAAATATTAGTGAAATTATGAAAAACAGGTAATTTATCGTTCAGCTTGAATACACCTCATAAGCTTCCAAAACTGAGTGTTTTTATTTCTGTCTGATTCTTGTCAAGTGGTAAAGATGGTTTGAATTCTACAAAAGAAGAATCTGCGGAGAATAAGGATATTATGTTTTCTCTTGAACTGAAATTTTATTCCTAAAATAAAAAAGTCTTAGTGAAATTTAAATTTGTGATGTTTCAATTTTCCCATCAACATTGCTAAAGATTTTGTCTGTTGTATAGTATTCTCCATTGTAATCTTGAGCCAGTTTTTATTCATTTTTTTTTTTTAAGTAAACTCAGCCTTGCTTCGTTCGGCCACGTTCTATCTCGTTTGGCAATGACCCACTTCACATACATGTTGCACAAATACTGTCCTGCTAAGCACAAAGGGGGTATCTGACATTTTTAGCCATATTGAGTTAGTGGTATCCAGTGAATCCGTGTCATTCTCTCTATCAATTTCTAAGGTTTTTTGGTCGTAAATACAAATATTTCCCTCTTAATCCGTTTATTCAGTTTGTCGTATCTGCGAGAATTGTCTATTTTACTAAGGGCCTGGTCACATACGATTGTGATGTTGTTTGCTTTGCTTTACTTCACTTCACTTCACTAGAAGAGCTACTTTGATTGTGGTTTGCTTTACTTCACTTACTATATCCTATACCATACGATTTATATAGATTTACTATGCGAGTAAGTGAAGTGAACTGAATTAAACCAAAGTAGCTTTGTTAGTGAAGTAAAGTGAAGCAAACCACAATCGTATGTAACCAGGCCCTAAGGTTTTTAGTTGTAAGTGACAATTATACTAGGCAATAATAGGGGTATCTACTGTAGATACGACATGTTGTCTTAGTATTGTGAAAATGCAACTTTTATACCCTAGTAACATGACAGTTACTACCTTTTTGGTTTACTACGGTATGTTGTCAATATTTTCCCAAAATATTTTTATATGGCATAAAATTACCATTCCATAGAGTGAAATCCAGCCATAAATGCAATTTTCAAATTGAACGTTTTGCCGCCACTATAGAGGAGTAGCTGATAGACCTGGTCAGCGCGCTCTAGGTGAGAGAGAGTGAACAACTTGTCGGGATTTTACCATTGTGAGATAGGGAAAAAACACTATTTTGGGATAGAATTCAATTAAATCATTAATGTATCATCAATACGTCAATGCTATCTATTATTTAGTGGTTTCAAGGTGTTTTAATGAATGTATTAATTGAATTAAAGTACTTTTATCAGAATTTTCGTCATCTTGTTGCCAGACTCTTCTTGCTAGGTTAGGTTTTTGAAGTTTGAACTTCCCGCTATGTGTAACCATGGGTATCATATGTATTATAAACATTATTATTCCAGAGACATAAATTATTTCACACGAATAATATTTAATCCAATCACAAAATTATATTTACATCTTATATTTTCCATACTTCATCTATTTACGTGCAACAATCAATGACATGAGTAAAAAAGACATTATTATTTCAGAGACATCGACTATTTTTCACAAATAATATTTAATTCAATTACAACATTATATTTACATCTTATATTTTCCATATTTCATCTATTTACGTTCAATATTATATTTTATATCAGTACCTATCTCACACTTTTTTGGAAAGGAATGCTTTTGGAAAGAGGATCAAATTAAAATTATCTTTGTTTCTTCTCTCTTAAAAAGGCAACTGATGTGTTCTTGAACATCCTAGCTTTGATTTTATAAGTTACTGGAATATTTTGGCTGAATATTTATCAAATACGATGTGTTTGAAAACAGACATTTTTACATTTGATTCAATGTTAACCCATTTTCAATCCCGACAAGTTGTTCCTCTGTCTCTCACTTGAGCGCTGATGTTTGGCAGCTACTCGTCTATTCCACTCGTCTCTTATTCCAAATTAGTCAAATTTATCGTTGGTCCACTATGCTTCATGCTAGATTTTAATTTATCACGTCATGAAATCCCCAGCTCATTATCGGATATCTCTGCAATCAGCCGTATAATTACAGTATAATGATTTGTTGCATATTCGACAAAATACAACCTCGGAATTTTTATCCTAGGTTGTCGTTAAGGTCAATTCCCACATTGACGACAACGACACGACGACGACATTCTCATTTCGTTCTGCGCATGCGTCACCAGCCCGCGCTCTGATTGGTCCATCCTTTTAGAATTTCTGACCAGCCGAATTTCTAGATTAAGTGACTCGGTAGAAAGTTTGGATGTTCGCTGTTCAGAATCAATTGTCAATTAATATTAATAATATTGGTACGACAATATAAATATAATAATCAGTAAATAAAATTATAATACAAAACCTTTCAAGTCATACCGGTACTGCAATTTTGAGACTTGAGAGCTTGAGAGCAGAACGAAATGAGAAAGTCGTCGTCGTGTCGTTGTCGTCAATGTGGGAATTGACCTTTATTCTTTCCATTTTTTTAAATGTAGTTTGTCGTCGAAACGCTTTGACAACGCACTGTCCACTCTACGCTTTGCGGCTCTGTGCTTATCGGCTTCTCTATTCTCTATTCTCTGCTACTCATTGCAAATTACTCGTCGCTGACCACCTCCTCCTCCTACCATTCACTCACTACCTCTCTTCAACCAAAATCCAAATAAACCGTGAGAATTTTGGATTTTGGTATAGTTTGTGCTTATTATTTCTAACATGGATCAATAGTTGAATATGTCTTTGAAAGTTACTCATAGGTACAGTATTATCAGTTCAGTGATTACGACGTGAGTGAGATTACAAGTATCATACCTCTACTAGTCCGGCGTCAATCGTCATGCTCCAAGATATCGTTTACATGATATTTTTCTGAAATCAATCATCGTAACTAATTGAATCAATATAATTGTTACAAACAAACAACCATAATGGGAGTTCCAGCCTTTTTTAGATGGCTTACACGAAAGTACCCGTCTGTCATAGTCAATTGCTTGGAAGAAAAGGTTAGTTTTCTGTTATGTTGCATTATGTAATTTTAGTTCTTCAAATTATATACGTTAATCAAATTGTACTATATGTTAGCTTATTGAACGAAATCAACAAACTGAAGACATAAAATGAGTGTTAAGTTAGTATTTTTGGACCATGAGAACTTATGAAACATCTTTCAGTAAACCTAACCTCAACGTAACGGTAGGTGAGCAACAATTTGCGAACCAACGCAACCAAAGATATGTTTTCACAAATATCTCAAAACTCACAAGGAATTTTTGTTGGATCTCTTCAGATCCGGATTCAGCGCCTCAAAAAACATAGAATTGATGTAAGAAATCGAAACAGTTACTTTATGTAACATTCATAGACTAACTTACACCGTTTGACTAGACTACAGTTGTTTTACAAGAAAAGAAAAATTGGTATTTTTGGAGAGCACTTTAGTGGGATAACTGTTTGTTCAATAAAAAATGTTATATTTATGTTTCTTGTAAAAAAATGTACGATCTTTCATTCTAAAATAATTAAAATTAAGTAGGTCATATAATTTGTATAATTTAACTTAGTTTCAAGCAAAAAACCGGCGGCAGTGCAAAGATTTACTTTTTTTGCAAATAAATCAAAACGCACAAGGTATTTTTGTTGGATAAGCTATCTTTATATTCAGATTCAGCCCCCCCCCCCCAAAAAAAAAAAAAAACATAAAATTGGAATAAATATCAGAACACTTAAGTTTTGTAATTTTTTGGTCAAGTTTCACGACGCTTTGATGGACTAAAAGGAGAGTTGCGCAAGAGAAGCTTTGTGGTGGGGATAGTTATCTCAAACTAAAGCCCGGTCTAGACGCTAAGACTTGTAGGACTTGAGTCCTAGCGTGTAGACGGCAAAAGTCCTAGGACTTTTAAAACACATACGTGTAGACGCGATGCAATTCATCCATGAGTCCCAGGACTTGTTGTACAACAAGTCCTAGGACTTGAGTCCTACAACAAGTCCTAGCGTGTAGACCGGGCTTAAGATTAAGATAAACTATCTGCCTAATTTTAGTACACTTTATTGCCAAAAAGTGAATTGTTTAAAAATACAAGAATAATAATGGTTAACAATACAAAGTAAAATTGGTACAACATTAGCATAACATACAAAAAGAGTGCATGAGCCAGATAACAACAGAAATAGCAACAATATCACATCAGGAATCAAGGAAATAAAAGTCAATTCAATTGAACGGAAGAAAAGTAGGAGGGCTGTTCAAGTTGGATTAAGGAAAAACACAAATATTTCAATTACATCAAGAAATAAGGCACTGTTTGCTAGCCGCTTTTCCCCTGATACCTCAGCAAATGACATTGAACGCCTGATTAAGAGCATTGGTATATCCGCTGGTTTTGTTTCCTGCACAAAACTTCGATCAAAGTATCCAGAGTCATACAGTTCTTTTCATGTTCTGGTTTCCGAAAATATATTCAAGGAAGTATGTAAACCTGAAGCCTGGCCAGAAGGAGCAATTATTTCCCCCTTCTATGGTAAACTCTCTAGCTTGGCAACTCAAGGAGCTAGGACTGTGAATAAAGCAGTTGCTGTTGATAATGTGAATCCAGTGGAGGGCTGTAGTAAAGACAATTGTTAATGAAAGATTTGAATCTGTTTTACCAAAATGTCAGAGGTTTAAGGACGAAATCAGTTGAGTTTCTTACTTCTGTTGTAAGTAATGACTTTGATATTATTGCTCTAACTGAGACATGGTTGGGTGATCAACATTGCAGCTCAATTTTTTTTCCTCCTTCCTATAATGTTTTTAGAGCAAACAGACAATATGATACTGTTGGGCAGACTAGAGGAGGAGGCTCTTTGCTTGCCGTGAAGAAATCTCTTCCTGCATTCAGAAGATCTGACCTAGAATTGTTGCCGGAGGTTGTATGGATTGAAATTAAGCTTCCAGGACATCACTTTTTAGTTGCCTGCCATTATATCTCTCCTACTTCGGATTTCCAATCCTTCAGCAGATATCTTGAGAAGCTGAGTGAAAACTTAATCAATAGCTCATTGGATCTGATTATTCTGGGAGACTTTAATGCAGATGCAGTTCACTGGAATGATTATTCTCTAATACCAAATGCTCATTATCAAGCACTACGAAGAGCAGAAGTCATACTGCAATTTCTAGAGGAGAACTGCCTGGATCAATACAATAGAGGTTTGAATGATGATAGAGTTCTTGACCTGGTATTAAGTAACCTGAAGGATATTGACATTTCTCATTCTGTTCTGCCTTTTGTTGCACTTGATGTCTATCATCCTCCTTTTTCAGTGACTGTCAGAGGTGTCAATCCAAATTTACCTACATCTCCAACCAATGCAGTTTACTGCTTCAAAAATGGTGATTATTATAGACTGTATAATGAAATACGATATACTAATTGGAATTCTATAATGAATTATGATAACCCAGATGAGTCTGCTAAAATACTATCTGATGTGATCAAAGGAGCAATGGAGAATTGTATCCCAAAAGAGCACAAAAGGAGTTGCCTTATCCAAAATGGTTTTCTTACAGACTAATACGACTGTTAAAAGCAAAAAGAAAGCCCATAAGGTATATAGGAGAAGTCTTCTTGACAGAGATTATGTCAAATTTGCCACCCTTCGATCTCGGGTGAAGATTCAATTACAGTGGGACAGACAAGTAATGATTCATAGGACAGAAATGCACTTGCAAGCTGAACCTAAAAGCTTCTGGAGATATGTCAGGCAGAACAGAACAGAAGCAAACAGTTGTCCTTCTTCAATTACTATTAACAACGCTGTGGTATCTCAACCAGATGAAATCTGTGAGCATTTTGGTCAATATTTCTCATCATTGTATCAGAAGAATACCAATGTAATGGATTCTGATGGTGACACCGATAGTAATTTGTCATTTGGGGTACCTGAGATCAATGAAAGAGTGATTTTGAAAGAGATTGATTGTTTGAATGATTCATCCTCTGGCTCATATGGAATACCAGTCTTCATAATAAAAGGGTTAAGCCATCTCATTGCTCCAGTTCTGACACCAATTATCAAGAACAGTCTTCTGATGGGAATATTTCCTACTGTCTGGAAACACTCTCTTGTTGTTCCTATTCCTAAAAGGCCAGATCCAATGATATAAAAGATTTCAGACCGATTTCTATTCTGAATCCATTTGCAAAATAATAGAAAGACTGGTTCACAGGCAGATCTTCTATAATGTAAAAACTAAAATCACAGACTGCCAACATGGATTTATGCCTGGAAAATCAACTGCAACCAATCTATCAAACTTTTTGTCCTTTGTTGGACCCTGTGTTGAGAATCAAGAGCAGGTTGATGTAGTGTATTTGGATCTTGAGAAGGCTTTTGACAAAATGCCCCACTCTATTCTAATCAAGAAACTTTCTAATATTGGCTTCAATCAAATGTTGATAAACTGGATAACGTCTTATTTATCCAATAGAACATTCCAAGTTCGTTTCAGGGGAGCTACTTCTGTGAGCTTTTCAGCAACATCCGGGGTTCCTCAAGGTTCTAACCTCGGTCCATTATTATTCAGCATTTTCATGAATGACATTGTCAGAGATCTTGATTGTGAAGTACTTATGTATGCTGATGATCTGAAAATCTTCAAGAAAATCAACTCTAAAGAAGACTCCATGTCATTACAGAAGAATATTGATCAAGCTTCAAGTTGGTCTATGAAGAATTCTATGCCCATCAACGTGAACAAATCATTTGTTATGAGCTTTTCAAGGAAAACAAACACTATGAGATTCCAGTATAACATTGCAAATAAGCCAATTCAACGTGTCATGAATGTGAAGGATCTAGGAATTAATTTTGATAGTAAGCTACTTTTCACGGCACATATTGATAATATTGTAGCGAAGGCAAGAAGACAACTTGGAGTAATAAGATGGATTGGCAGAAACTTTAAAAATCCTCAGACCTTGAGGACACTCTACTGCTCCATTGTTCGTTGTCACTTGGAGTATGCTTCAGTTATATGGAATAGAGAGAGATTATGCACAACCAAGAAAATAGAATCTGTTCAAAGGAGATTTGTGAGGCTTGTATTGAAACGGCTCATACCCGATTTGGAGCAGCTATCTTACAAACAGTTCTGCAAATCTGTAAAAATTGATTCTCTAGAATGGCGTAGAACGAAGTTTGATGCCATGTTTTTGCACAACTGTCTCCATGGGCAAGTGAAAGTTGGTGACCGAGGGGTTGGAGTTGTTGTCCCTGCGAGAAATCTGAGGCAGCACCACCAATTTCATCCTTTTATAAGAAGCTGCACTGCTCCTGTAGAGAGATGCATTGCTGTCGGCAATAAATTGTCAAATCAAATTGATTTTTCAGCATCCAACATATTTAAGAGAAAAGTGAGATCTTTACTAGAATCCTAAGTTGAACATAAAATGATGATTTATCTTCATTATCTATTGACGGTTGCAATATTATACAAAGACCTGTGTCGTTCTATTGCGCAAAAAAAGCCAAGCATATTTACTCACTATAGTCACTTGGCGCCATGTGGTGGAACGGGTTGGCTGTAAGGGGTGATGTGGAGGCCAACTATTATTATTATTATTATAACTATTATTATTATTATTATTATTATTATTATTATTATTATTAAAAAAAATAATAATAAAAATTACCTTGAGAATAAATTTTAAACCATTAACAGTATTGATAACAATATGGCACTACCGGCAAAAGATAATCTTGTGCGCCGGTAGTTTTGAGGTCAGAAGTAATAAAAATTTTTGAACTAAATGCATTAGGCTTTTGCAGCATTTAAAGAGAATTTGAAAAGCAAATAATGAATTGATAATTCATTAGAAGCCAAATGAATTAAATCAATCTTTAAATTCAATTCTAAATTAAATTTAAAATATTAAAACTTTAAAAACGATAAAATCAAAAACTAAAATCAAAATTGTTTTGATTTTTTAGATAAAAATTTGAGAAATATGATAATTTTCAAATTTTATTGAAAAGCCTGGATAAGTATGATTTCTTTAAAAAACCATGGACGAACTTTCAATTTTCATAAACTAAAATACCTCTTTATTAGGCTTGTACATGTACAAAAACTTAATTTTTGCATGTTTATACTTTAAAACTTTACTTTTTGCTATGAACCATTAGAAATATACAGTATTCTATTTTAATTTAACTTTTGTCCAAAAAAGCATGAAAAAACCGTTTAGAGGTCTTTAATTGAATATTCCGGGAGAGGACCCCCAGATCTCCTTTGCTTAGGGCCTAGGCCTATAGAAAAACTCGGAATGCCCCCCTCCCCAATAATTTGTTCAAGTCGGTCACTGTGGGATTACTCCATGAGAATAATTCAAGAATAAATTATCAATTTAGAATGTAGAAAAGTTCATTTGAACGTCGTAAAAACATTTAACAGTTTGCTTATTCGAATAATATTGAAATTAATTTGATAATATTCTAGAAATTCCAACCTATGTAGTGTGCAATTTAAAACAGAAGACGATTGAACTTGAACTTGTTCGACCAATCAGAGCGCTTCGGTACTGGTTTACGTTCTCTGGACCATACTTTTTGATCGGTTGATGAAACCTACACCGGGGCAGGCTAGAGTGGAAGTGGCTACTGGTTACTGAACTGTCAAAAGCTCCCATGAACGCGATCCACCTGCCTCGGTGCATCAGAGGCACTGCACCACATGCTCCCATGAATGAAACCAATGTTGAAATTTTATCTCTGGCTCAATCTAGTAACTTGTCCCATATTTTTTATTTTGTTTGTCACCATTTATTTGTTTTTGTTTGAACCATGTGCGTTCTATTACTTCTGCTTTCAATATTCTAAAATTTTCCCGGGTTTTAGCATGAATAAACGCAATTTGCAGGTCGCCATTTTTTGAAACTTATTGGGTGATTAGTTTGTAAAATATAAATTTTGTTTTGAAACTAAACCCACATGTATAATTATATCTGCTTGTTATATCATAGACTCACCAGATCTTGGTCATATTTTTCCAGGTTCTTGTTCCATGTGAACCTTATCTTATCTGAGAATTTCCCTCTGATTTTCAGCCAAAAGATATCAATGGGCAGCAAATACCGGTGAATTCAGCCGAGCCTAACCCGAATGGAATTGAATTTGACAACCTTTACCTTGACATGAATGGCATCATCCATCCCTGCACTCACCCTGAGGACAAGTAAGTATTCTAATTTAGTACGGACGTACGAAACCTATAGTGTGCGGCAAAATAATCTCCCTATTTTTCAAATGATGATAAAAAACCAAATTTATTCATTCCAACTTATTATATAACATGGGATGTTTTTTTCAGTTTAGGTTTTTTCAACCAAATTTATTCATTTCAACAAATTCGATAACATTTAAAGTTTTTTCTACTTCGTTTTTAAAAGGATATCTGGTAAGTGGTGGCCGTGGTTATGGATACAAGTTTGCAAGCGAATTCTAAAACTGGCATGGACTCTCAAGCATGGCTTGAGGTATTTGCTGAACTTCCCCCTCATTAACTTCAAAAACTCCCCCCCTCTCCTGTGTCGAATGCGGGAATCCCCACCACTCTGAGTGCCTCCATCGACTCACTATTATGCAATGAAAATAGGGAGATTCAACCTCGTTTTTCGCTTGCAAAATTGTATCGATAACCACGGCCACCACTTATCTGATATCCTTTTTAAAACATAGTAGAAAAAACTTGCCATGTTATCGAATAAGTTTTTTATTTAATTGTTTTATTTTATTGTTTTTTATTATAATTTGAAAATAGGGAAGTTATTTTGCCGCACCCTGTAATTGTTAATATTTTATTCATGTTCAGTTGCAGATTTTTGTAATAAAAATTAGTCCTGGACGAATGCACTGTAACCTACCACTGATATTTTATTATTTGGAGCCTACGCTTCAGAAAACAATTGAAACAATTTTTCTCCTATCTTTGAAGTTTCATCTACGATAATGAGATCTTAACATTTAGTTGGTTTCTCCTCTCCTTTTCATAGTCGAAAGAAATGAGACACCAAAATACATTAAAAAATCGTATTATGTTTCCTTAAATTATGATTACTGAAATACTCAGATGTAACAAAGATAACCTAGAAAGTTATACGAGAAGTGATTTGGTAGTCCTACTTACCATTGTTGATAATACCAATGTTTAATGTAGCAGTCTTGACATTTTCATGTGATGATCATGAATGATGGGTAAGGGTAATATGATAAGATGGTAATATGCCTAACATAACCTTCTTAGTTATTTTGTTTTGAATGTTTTCTGATCTAATTTCGTGAATTCTTCTATTTATAGGCCAGCACCAAAAAATGAGGATGAAATGATGATCGCCATTTTCGAATGTATTGACCGTCTGTTTCGCATTGTGCGACCCCGCAAAGTCCTTTACATGGCGATTGACGGCGTGGTGAGTCACACAACATATTAACCTGGACTATCTAATTTTAACTTGAATTATTCCGTTTCTGTTACATTTTTAACATCTACGCAATAGGTATATTATCAATTATAATAATAATATCTTCATGCAAGTTCAATATTTCAAAAAATCGTAACTAATCAAGATCTCCTAATAAGTTTTTTTGGTTTCTCTGATTTTCACTGTGTTTTCTATTGTCTAGTAAGTTTATTGTGGAGTGATTTCGAATTTCAATTCTAGCTATTGAGTAATAATTTGACCTACCTATTGCTAAACATATTAACTAAGGTATTGATAAATTTTAAAAGCTGAAAATGATCTGGACCTCTCAAATAGAAAGTACCTCACTTTTAGTAGCCTATTCACTCTGCTTCTTCATATCGTGAAGCTACTTAAAAATTTGTCAAGATATCTTGTGGTTGTCATTTATTTTTATCTCCACATTCAGGCTCCGAGAGCTAAGATGAACCAGCAGAGATCAAGAAGATTCCGTGCAGCTAAGGAAACTACAGAAAAAGTGTATGAAATTGCCAGAATTCGGAAAGAAATGGCTGAAAAAGGCATGACACTTCCTCCCCTAAAAGAAAAGGAGAGTCATTTCGACAGCAACTGCATCACACCGGTGAGAATCATCTAAATTCTTCACAATAAGTTACTTGAGTATTCACATTGATAATTCTATATTACTCTTTTCGAATTCTATTATATTTTGTACTTACATCATAGTTAGTTGCTGATTTTCCAATGAGCTTATGTGCTTATCGCAATTTTGTTTTCCCACCACTCGATCAGAAAGCTACTCATTATTGAACTGGGAACAGTGTGCAAAGTAGCTCATTCCCGCACGCCGTGTGCAAAGTATTTCTCACTTTGCGCACGGCTCACTTTGCGCACGGCTCTAGTCGATAACATTGATATTAGGTATCGATTCTCGATTCACCATCTAAAACAAACGTGAATTTTTTCGGGATCTCAATGTTTCATATCGAGAGTTGAATAGTCGAGTATCGAGTTGAAACCATAACCTTACTTTTAAATTATCTAACAGCTGTTTTTCAAGTTCCATTGATATTGCTTAAGAAACTTTCAATATTAATGTAATAATAATAATTAAAATGAAGACTAATTTTTGTTTTAGGAGTTTTACAAATGTGTTAATAAAGTTATGATTGTTGAGTAAGTCCTATTTTTCATTTTAATTAGTTGCTATTTTGACTATTCGCCCTACGCAGCAGTCTATGGCATTGGCATCTCAGTCGTATCAACAACAGCTGTTTTTTAAACTTCGCAGTTCATTCGCATCAACGAACAAATATAACCTAACTTTTAATATGAGTAACAGCTCTTTTTCAAGATGCAATTGTCATTGTCTTGGAATATTTGAATATCACTGCATTAATATTTATTATCACAAATTTATATGCTCTCAATAATAACTAGAGTGGTGGGAAAAATCTTGTGTGTAACTAGAGTGCAAAAGTTCATTACCAAACACGATAGAATGGCCGAACTCAGCTGCGCTTCGGTCGGCCATCTTCTATCTGGTTTGGTAATGACCCACTTTGCACACATGTTACACAAATAGCTATTGCGCTTCACCAAGCTCAATGTTCAGTACAATTGAATTTTGCATACTTATCGAATAATCTCAATGTTAACGTCAATTTTGATTGATTAAGGTTATTCAATCGAGGAAGTTTTTACCGTAGTTTGTTCATCCTTAGAATATTTTTCGACTGTTTCGAATTGAATGTATGGATTATGGATTGTTTGCTTTCACATTGGTTTCTACTTATTTCTTATCTACTTATTATAGTTCAAGAGAACCTTATTTATCAACAGGTAAATAAATAATTATATTCAAATTGCTATGCAAATGCAAACATTCAAACACAATGCTGCATTGCTATGTTTATGTTAGTAGTTTCTCCTTTAAGGTTAAATTCACTATTACAGCACTCTTTTAAATCTTTCATACTATAATTTTATATTTCCAACTCTATTAAATCAGCTTACAAAAGAAGATCGAATTCAGAAGTACTTCTTACTTCATTGGTTTTCACATACAGGCTTTAATCATTTAGGGCCGTATCGTATTTATGGTTCCTCACTCAAGTGAATGGCTAACTCAAGTAAATGTGGGTTTCTAACCTTAGTAGTAGTTCGACCATAAACAATCGATAATAACGAACACTCCGCAAAGCTACTGCGGAGAGACCTTATGACCATACCATCCTGTATAATTATTATGTCTTCTTTTACTTTCCTTGTTTCGTCTCTTCTTAGCCGCATATTTATTTATTTATTTTTCTTCAGGGTACACCATTCATGGCTAGACTGTCCGATTGCTTGCACTATTATATTCATGAGCGTATGAATTCTGACCCAGGATGGCAGAAAATCAAAGTGATTCTCTCAGATGCCAATGTTCCTGGAGAAGGAGAGCACAAAATTATGGACTATATTCGAAGACAGAGAGGTGAGGAAACATAGATGATGGTTAAATATATTTTTTTAACTTTCTCCTGAACTGGGAAATCATTGTATGTAGTATTAAAATTACCACCATTGTCTCACTACTCATTATCTCTCATTATAACTATCAGAAACGAACACCTATCCAGAAACACATTTAGATTTGTCACGTTATCTTTTTACTATATCTTTCAGCTGATATGCCAACTCCTTGGTCAATAATCGCAGTTGGAGATGGAAAAACAAATTGATAAGACTGCAAAACTCTATTTTGAAATAAAACAACCAGATTAATAAGAGAGCATTGACAATCCATAGATTGAAAAGAAAGTTGAGATATAAATGTAATATTTTTCTTTATAAGTTACAGTACTGTCATTTTATTTCAACTAGAAGCCTCGCAACGGAGCTCCACAAAACAGAGCTACACTGAATTCACCTCTACAGTGTATCAAAGATATACTTCATTCAATAAATTTCTGGATTAGTCCTTTAATGTATAATATTATTTTTCTAAAGAGCTGAATATGAATAATGTTTGATTGTGATCAAGGTGAGCAAAAATAGTGAATTAAATTGAGAAATTAACCTCAACAAATCTATATTAATAAAAGAGAGTTGGTGTCTGTACGCTCGCTTATAACTCGAGAACGGCTGAACCGATTTAGATGATTTTGGATTAGTTTGAATTGTTACAGCACTGGTTAACATAATATGTATTAAAATATAAGAAAATCCCTTTATAATTAATAAATAATTAGTACATTAATGACCTAACCTATCAAAAATTTTACGGACCTATGTTTTGAACTTGCCGGCTACCGAAGAACGGAAAGATGATCGTGATTCAAGACCAGAAAAATTAGCATTATTATCTCAAGTCTTAGTAGCTCAGTGGATAGCGCTTCGGTCTTTCAACCAGTAGGTTGGGGGTTCAATTCCCGCTCCGAACCATTTCTTTTTGCACTAGGTTTTTTGCTCTAATTATTTTTTACGCTAGAATCATCAATTAAGAATGAGTTATCGTTCGTATAATACGTGTTCTATCGTTTCAAATAACAAAATTGAAGAACAGAAATATAATAAAATTAAAAAAATTAAAAAGAAATGAATGAAAAAAATACAAAATAGAAGAAATTAAAAAAAAATATTGGTGGGAAGAGGGGAGAATTAAAAAGGAATAAATAAATGAAAAAAAAATACAAAATAGAAGAAATTAAAAAAAAAATAATTGGTGGGAAGAGGGGGTGACATTTGATGGGAAAGAGGGGGTTGACATGAAGAGGGATATGTGGGGGTGACATTTGGGGGGGGGGCCTTTGGGGTATGACATTTTTTGAGGGGTGGCATGAAGGGGGACATTTGTGGAGAGAAGAGGGGGGACATTTGGGGGGGGGGGGAAGAGTGCGATACGAAGTTCGCCGGGACAGCTTGTAAAGTAATAAATTGGACTGAGCCAGAAATTATTTTCAATGTATTATGAACATGATACATCATACAATGATTGTATAATGAACACGATTCATTCTGTATTGCAATCAAAATTAAAATGATCGAACAGCATAATGATCTTTTAGTGAGAATTCTATTTGTCAAGATGAGTTATTTTAAAAAATTCGTATTGGCTGCATAATTGATTTTTCTAGTTGATAAATTTTAATGCAAATTTGTCTTCTTTTGCCAGCTCAACCAAATCACGATCCAAACACTCAACATTGTCTATGTGGAGCTGACGCTGATCTTATAATGTTGGGACTGGCCACTCATGAGCCAAATTTTACAATCATTAGAGAAGAGTTCAAACCGAACAAGCCCAGGCCATGCGATATTTGCGGAAATATTGGTGAGTCGATTGCTTATCTTAATGGAGTAGCCATTTTGCATCATAAACTATTGTATTTTGTAGGCATGAATGCGGAAATTTCTTATGCCCTTCTTTTATACAATCATAATATATTATCTTCCTTTGCTTGTTTTGTGTAGTTTACTCCATGCTTAACATTTTCATTACTGAGATTCTCATCCAGTCATCTACTATCTTAAATCAGTCTTAATTGACATTTTGAAATGCATTGTATGGAAAAGGTTGATTTCATATTCGGAAACTAAGATTTCTTGCCATAATATTAATAGAATTCTAGTTAGGCTACTCATAGTATATTCAATCTTTAAGGGCACTAGTAGATAAGTTTAACTTACAACTGATATAAGAATAGGCTATCTTATATCAAAGTAGCTAATTACAAATAGACAAAATGCATCAAGGATACAACGCATAATAAAATAGACCAACAATACATCATTTTTCCAAACATAATTTGATTTTGCAATTTGATTGATGAAATGTTTTAATGGCAGGACATGAGATGAAATACTGTCTCGATCGTGAGAAAACTTGATCTGATAGATTGATTCGATTTTGCAATATTGTATTCAAGAAAACTGCTGGTATGGCTTTTTATCGGTGGGGAAACACTTACGGGTAGGTTCCAGCTCGTCTTATTCTTGTGTCGGTCCCCCATCCAAGAGCAGTCTTGAGTTTTTGTGACTTGACCTCATGATCACTTAGCAACCGCTCTCACTGAGCGACCAAACACAGCCATGCAATTGTGCATTAATCATTGTATTTAAGATTGTAATCATTGCATTAATTGTTCATAGTATTAACGAAATATTCTAATGGCAGGACACGAGATGAAAGATTGCCTGGGTCTTGAGAAAGAAGGCTCAGCCGATATGCCCAACACAATGCCGATTGCATCCGAGCAAGAGTTCATATTCGTGCGTCTGAACGTGCTGCGTGAGTACCTGGAGAAAGAGCTGCAGATGCCAGGTCTGCCGTTCGAGTATGACTTTGAGCGTGCCGTCGATGACTGGGTCTTCATGTGCTTTTTTGTCGGCAACGATTTCTTGCCCCATCTGCCCTCGCTCGAGATCAGGGAAGGTGCCATTGACAGGCTGGTCGGCCTCTACAAGAAGGCTGTCTATAAGACTGGTGTAAGTTGCATTTTTAACCTGTATAAACTGCATGTTTCGTTTTGGAGTTATTTGTTTGGCTGTAAAAGGAGGATGTCTATAAGACTGGTGTAAGTTGGACTTTCAACCTATCAAACTGCAATAGAGGCATATACCGGGTGTTTCAAAAAGGACGCATTACAAGTTTGAGGGAGAATAATTTCTGCATTGGCAATACTTTTTCCTCAAAATATAAAGTATCATCTCTACTGTACTCTTTATAACGCATTGCACATCACCTACATGTATCAGTGCTTTCCCAGTATCCATTGGTATCTTTAGTGTATGTATATAATATGTTAGGGTTTGGGTTTTTCAAAGGATGTACATGTTTTTATTATTGAGAGTTATTAAGCATTATTATTTTACTAGAAGCCACCCGTGCTTCGCAACGGAGCTCCACAAAACAAAGCTAAAATTGATTTCTTCTCTACTATGTGTATCAAAGATATTATTCTTTTTTTCTGGATTAGGCCTTAAAATATTGTATAGCCAAATGCTATGCTAAAACTGAATATATATAAGGTGGGCAAAAATAGTTTAAATTTATTGAGAAATTCATTTCATCCAATAAAGTAATAAATTGGACCAATTCAGAAATTAATGGGAAAAATATTAGGAAGGAGATGGAGAGAAGTATAATTGTGGCATAGGATCCATGTTATTCTTGATGGGGAACACATTAACACAACTGTATCTACTTGATGTAAGTAGTAATTATGCTACTTTACAGTAAACACATTCATCTTTTGTCAAGTAAGTTACCTGTAAGCTCAATATTCCCGTTAGCAGTTAGCATTTTTTAAGAAGGCCCTGTTTTAATCTCATTACTTTTGCAAATGCCACAAATGACACAAAATCTTCTTGAACTGCGAAAATTATAAACCAACTGAGATCCCCGTGAATACCTCCTCATTCACTACAAATCTTCATTAATGTACCACAATTTCCAGTACCGTACATCTATTTCATCAGATAATTCCATAACAATTTTGTAATTTTTATCACTGTTATAGATCGAACTAGGCAAATTCCAATGATAGTTTGATTAGGATCTATTTTCCAATATGTAATTTCAACACTCTAATATCATAGTGTATAGCAATTCGTAAAAAAACCCGAAAAATTTATTTTAATTGCATCAAGTTGAAAATTATCAGCAAAATAAAAATTATGAGCTAAAAAATTGAATAGATATTGTTTTATAAGGTGAAAATCAAAATGCAATAAATCTGCGAGATGCAGCGTTTGTAGGGTATTGTCTCAAAGCTGCGTAACTTCAGCTGTTAACTGATCGCCAAGCGTCGAATTGAATGAATCGCACTGTAAATATTTTCCCTCAAACTATGAAGTGCGTACTTTTCTAAACTTCCGTTTACTAGATGTCAAAATAAACCTCATTGAATAGACTAGATTGATTCCACATCATTAATTTAAACTAGTTAATGGTTAACTTACTAGAATATGTTAGTTACCATTAAAAACTTCTAAGTGATTTTATTTCTAGTTATCTGTTACCCTAGATATGTCTATAGTTTATAAAACGCGTTGTGGCGATTACGTCATTTAGTGGACTGTCGTTATTCTACAATTTTATAACATTTGATTGCAATATTGGTATGATATTTTCTGTAGAACCTCTTTCTTCTTTTCAGGGCTTTGTTACTGAAAGTGGCTTGGTTAACTTGAATAGAGTGCAATTGATTATGTCCGACCTGGGTGAGATGGAAGATGAAATATTCAAAAACCGGCAAAAAACTGAGCTGATGTTCAAGGAACGAAATCGGCAAAGAAAGAGACGAGAAAAAATGGCTAAGATGAACGAACGTCCAGCATGGACTCCTACGGGTCAATTTGCGCCTCAAGTGAGTAGTTTTTATCCTTTTTTTGAAAGAAGAAAGGTAGAATAGAATATTTATCTCACCAAAATACAAAAATATGAAATTTACAATATTATATACCGGTAATACATTTTTGGCAAAGCCAGCAAAGCAAAACCTTGAGCGCTAGCTGTGAGACATCTTGAACCTATAGACTAATAACATACACAACTAATAAATTCAGCTGGTTTTGAACAATGATTGGTTGGTTGAACAATGATATTTGTTGAGATTTCTCAACTACAGAACATGATTTAGCTCTAGAGATTTTACCGTCATTCTTCTGAATCATAACTAGAATCTATGGTAAATAAATTATATTTAATTATAATTAGTGGATATTTTTTTGTATTTTGGAGGATATACGTTTACAATTGGTTAAGAATGTAAAATAAACATCTCTCTCATCATAAATAAGCGTCATCTCTCTAATTTTATCGGAACTGCTTGGACTGTGCTAGACAGAGTATTGTATAAGGTGTCATCAAATTTCAACAAAACAAGTGGTTCTTTGCACTGTGGGTTTAGACTAGTGTATTTGAATTTATTATTCGATAGCATTATTCTCCATCATCAGGCGATTATTCTCATTAACAACAGGTTCTTATGTCAGTCTGCATTAATTTACTTCACTTATCCAGATTTTTAATAGCATTTGTTTTCTGTTCACTTTCTAGGCTCTAGGTAGAGGAGGTTCAGGTGGAGGAGGTGTGGCTCCCATCCAGAATGCTCGTCAAGAAGCTTATCAGATGAGGATGCAGGGAATGCAAAGAGCAACTGAGTTTTATCAGGTACGATTCATATAGGGATTCCATATTCCATTGTCAGAAATTATGTTTGAATGGTAGGTACTGTCTTCCAATTTATCATCCATTAAATTCAACTTGAACTCAAGTTCAAGGAAAAGTTCAGGGAAAGTTCTTTCCTGCAAGTATAAATTCTCTCCACTATTGAGAATAAATAATTATTAATATAAAGATGGAAGGAAATGAGATATTGCAACTATACAGTTGTTGTTAAATCATAATAATTAATTGAACGAAATTCCTAATTAATGCCATATAATATTCTGAAGTCTTCAGAATATTATATGGCATTAATTAGGAATTTAGTTCAATTAATTATTAATATGTATGTCAGGATAAGATGGAACACTGTTTCCAGCATGAATGTAATCTTAGTTGTTTAATAAGAATTGAACATTAAAACTTGAATTTTTAAAATTTCTTCAACAATTGACTCAACCCTTTGTGTCATTTTTATTCTTTGTAATGGTACCCTGTTGTGAATAAAGATTATGGGTTGACTTCACACCCATGAAATAATGCTTCTAGTACTTTTCAACAATAATACAGTGAATGTTAGGTGTACGCTCAGCAACTTTGAAATTGTCATAATAATAAAAGGTAAAAAATATATATATAGAATGGAATAATTGTAGTAAGTGAGGTGAAAATAGGAAGGAGAATACGTCATTCAAGGCAGCCAGTATTACAAATGAAGGAAGTGAGAAAAATGTATTTAAGAAACCAGTCTTCTACCATCAAAATATAATACTGTACAATCGTCAACTGAGTATGGGGCGCTTTCCGATAGAACACTTTATATTTTTCTAACCATTTCTGGGAAGTAAGTTGTATCTTTGAATTTTGTGGGGAGACTATTAACCACTTTTATGCTACTATAATACGGAATTTTCTCCAGAAGGGACAGTATATGTACTAGGTTACCGAGGATCGAGCTACTGTCCCTCGCATAATTGTGAACTTTCTGTTGAGCAGGGCCGAGGTAACAGCAATCAGCAGGGTAATCGGTATGGAGGCAACATTAATCAACAACAGGGAAGCGATGACAACTCGCCGCGTGGCCAGAAACGAAAACACGAAGAGATTGACGATGACGAAGAACCTGATCCACCCGATGAGGTTCGTCTCTGGGAGTCGGGCTTCAAAGACCGTTACTATGAATCAAAGTTCGACGTGTCGCCCAACAACATTGATTTTCGACAAAAAGTCGCCTTGCAGTATGTGCGTGGTCTCAGCTGGGTATTGAGGTATTACTATCAGGTAAGAATAGCCTGTTTTTAATAGCATATTTAAACTACAAATCCTTTTAATCAAGTACTCTTTAGATTTAGATTATTTTATATATAACTCTACATTGCTAAAATATTATGATAATTATTCTTATTCTAAAGAGCTTTAAATTTAGATTATCCTTACATATTAAAAGATAAGGTTTGAGTGGGCCTATTATGATTTTTCTTTTTCCACTGCCGACTGCCTATTGTACATTAATTTTTGCATCTATTGTGCTAAAGATATAGGAAAATCCTTCATGGATAATTTTTCTTGAGAATAAATAGAAATCAATATTTATTACGATTTTCAAGTTTATAAGTTTATTGATTGATCTCAATTTCTAAAACTCACCATGGAGTTCACATGAAGAGACTGCTAACTTTACTGAAATAAATAATTCTTCTTAATGACAATACATCTGGAAAACTATTGTAAATTTTTGTACATGTCTCTATTAAAAAAAACTATAAAATCGTAAAAATCTATTAAATGTTTAAGGCCGGTTGTGACGGTAGTTGAGTGAATTTTCGATTACTCATTAACATTGTTGATTGCATATTAACAATAATCTTTTACCTTTGTTCAACTGGAACTTAGTGTTCTTATGACTGAATTTCAAAGCAGAAACTCTCCTTATGTTGAGAAATTTTTCGCTTGCGTTTTTAATGCTTGTTCTTTATACGCCCTCACTTGTACATTACGTCCTTGATGATTCTTCACTATTCCAAACACACTTGCTCATAACAAAGTTTGTAACTTGTTCCAGGGCTGTGCTTCGTGGGAATGGTATTTTCCTTACCATTATGCACCCTTTGCATCAGACTTCGTCGATATTGCTCGTGTCTCAATCGAGTTTGAGAAAAACACTAAACCTGTGAGTATAAAACTGTTGCAAAATGTTCAGTATTGTAATAATAAGTTTCTCTTTTTCAATATAAATATAATATTTACTAGGTTGTTATTGATGCATTTATTTCAAAATAATATTGATAAATGAATTACTAACAGCTCGAACTAAACGAGACTGATGCATTGTTGAGGTATTTTTATTCCAATCGCAGTAATCTCATGATGATTTGTTTATAACAATCTAATTAGGCCGAGTGCATGAAAGCCAATTAAGTTTAACGCCGTGAAATAACATGATTTTATGAAACACAATAGGTATATTATTGCATTGGATCCGTCAAACGATGTCATGTTACCCCGGTCAATTTTAATTGGCAGTCGTTCACCTATCTTATCATAACCTATCTCAATTTTCTGGCATTTTGTGCTCAAGTAATTCAGTGGTGATCAACGCAGCCTGGCCACTAATGCTTTGATTTATGATTTTATAGGCCAGGTCTTGAATCTCAATGCTTCTCAAAACTCAAGTTTTTTTTGGAACAGATTGAATTGCTCTATTCTATTTTTGATTAAATTCCTACCTAACCTAATATCACTCTCAATTCATTCAATAAAAATTGTCAAATTCTCTTTTTCTTAATTCATGGATCAGGTTATTAGAAAAATTTGATTGTGAGCTTTAATTGATTCTCTCAATTGTTGTTTATTAGACTTTATTTTTTACAGTTCCAGCCATTAGAACAACTGATGGGAGTATTCCCAGCAGCTAGTAGCTCTCATGTTCCTCCAGCTTGGGCCAAACTCATGAAAAATCATGTAAGTATTTCCTGTTCGTATTGTAATATCGCTTAATATGTTTGTCTATTAATACTGTAGCCGATTACTCGTAACACAAAATATTTATTCTGAAGTAGACTGAATAATGAATAATACTTCATTTAACACTTTACAAAATCAATAATTTACTCTGTTTTTTTATTCAAGAACTCTCATATTATTCGCTAGACAACTACTAGAAATTATGATACATTTTTTCAGTCTCTTATTTTCGCAGATCCCTAATTAATATGCTCAATATCACTCGTGGTTCTTCACTAATCTCTATGATTTTTGTCTTATTTTATTAGAATACCTGTAATTTTCATTCAACTCATTCGATACTGCTCGTTATAAATAACTTGGTAATTTCTCATGAAAAATGAAATGTATTGAAATTAATCAATTTCAGGAATGAAATCCACTCCCGAATTCAACAAATTTCAGTAAAATACAAGTTGTTCCTCATTGGTTTTCGATTAATATTTCGTAATGGGAAAAATCTAAATCGACTTTGTTATTCATGGTTGAGATTTTGATCTCAACCGTATTGAAAGATTTTGGCTCATCTATCAGTAAATATTCTAGCAATCTCTACGAAAAATCTGCTTATGTTTCAGGACTCTCCAATAATAGATTTCTATCCGGAAGATTTCAAAATTGATCTCAATGGTAAAAAATTCGCCTGGCAAGGAGTAGCACTCCTGCCTTTTGTTGATGAGGTTCGCCTAAGGCATGCATTGAAAGATTACTATCCTCTGCTGACTGATGCCGAAAGTAAGTCTATTAAAGTTACACATAATCTGGGAGAAGCTGCCCTATTTCAAGTTTCATTTGTTTTGCACTAAGCATTAAAAATCTTTATGAACTTAACTTGACAAATATGTTGTATGAATAGAGGGAATCATCATCATCATCATTGCTGGGTTGAAGCATATTATTTGTGAACTATATTCTTTGAGTGACCGTTTTCGATACCAAAAACGAGCACTCAGAACAATATGTAATATAAACGATGATGTATCCTGTAGAACTTACTTCACTAATCTAAAAATAATGAGTTTGGCATGTCTATTCATCTTTCAAAACTAAATCTTTGTAAAAGAAAATCTAAGTAAGTTCACTACTAATGAAAATGTGCATACTTTTTATACTAGGCATAGGTATGACTTGGTAACACCTAATGTTAGATTAAGTAAGACGTTGAAAAGCCACAGTTATTTACAGTGTAAACTGTTCAACAAGTTGCCTTTATCTGTCAGACTGAATAAAGACCTGTGACCCTTTTCAAAAGAAATGTTGCTGAGTGGCTGAAAGCTGGAGGTTTTTACTCAACAAATGAGTATTTTATTAATAATGATTTTGAAAGTTTGAAATGACTGAATTGTATGCGAAAACTATATTTGTATGTGACAATGCCTATTGTAAACCTGTTTTTTTATGGCTAATGAAAATCTTGAATCTTGAATACCGTTCTTTAATACAAAGTCATTGAGTTGCTAATCCAATGGAATTGGCAGCAGTAAGCAACAGTGTTGCTAACAATTCACTATGTCCACACGATATTGTATGCGTCAAGCATGCCGCATATGCTTGAGCATATTGCTTGCACTAAAAAATTATACGCATTTTGCTGTAGTTAACGGCGTAACTGTATTACAATATTGTATGCAACCACTACCACCTAGAGTTACAACTCTAGAGTTGTAACTCTAGGTGGTAGTGATGCAACTCTGTTCGAACAGCTGCCAATTCCGGTAGATCATCACTTTGACATTCTGCGTTAACACAGAATACAGTAGCTGTTATGAATGTGAATGGTTGTGAATAGTCAATCCCTTTGAGTTTCTAAATTCACTTGATTAGTATTTAGTTACATCGCTTATCACATTTTCTTAAATTATTGACTTATCGTGTTACATTATCTTTATTTAATATACTTTTCTCACTAAATTACTATTTATTCACATAGCTTATCTCATTTTTCTAAATTATCGTCCAATCATGTTTTCTTTTACCCACTACTCACACCTGGAAACTTGACATCGAAAAGCAACTCATCGCTCGGCAACTCAGCGATGCAGCAGTTGCTTGTCATACCACAGCCGCCACTGCTGCCAGAGTTGCTGTTCGACCTACTATCACAATATTCCTCAAAAAAGTAAATTAAGAATTTTATAACTTATCTTCGATATTTTATAAGTTGAAATGATGAAATACTACTTTTTAAAGCAAATAATCCTACTTTACCAGTTTGATGTGGTTAGAATATCACCTAACCTCACTTTTCTGTACATAGAATCTGTACACACATCGCTCGGCGACCAGCATGTCACATCGAAAAGCAAATTCGTTGCGCGGCGATGTCACCTAGGCGACATCGCCTAGTCTGAGCGTCGTCATTTGAAAACACATGCTGTGTCGCTGAGTCGCCGAGCGATGAGTTGCTTTTAGATGTTGAAGTTTCCAGGTCTGAGTAGTGCCTTAGTTTTCTCAAAAACTTGAGTCTTTTTCAGGAAAAAGGAATCAGTTGGGTGATGATCGGCTGTACATTGGGGATCAGCATCCCAGCTATTCTTTCTTGGCTGGACTTTATAAGAACAAAACGTTGTTCTCGACAGAAACTGAATTGTCAACAGAGGGAGTCAGAGGCCGTATCTTGCTTTCAGAAGAGTGTGTAACGTACCAAGGGTAAGTGAGGACTCATCACCAAACAACCACAATAGAATAATCAAATAGTGCTCAATCTCATTCCTTATAACTCTGGTTTACGTTGTTTTAAAAGGTTGTAGATTTTTTAACCTACATTAAATTTGGGTTTTGACTGGGTATTGATGGTCCAGCCATTTTTTCGCAAGCTCATGTGTTGTCTTACAATTTTTAAACAGTTGATATCTACTCAGACATATGTACCATTCTTGTTAGATAGATAGTAGATAGATAAATTAAATAGCATCTACTGCTTTCCTAATCAGGGGGATCTGGAACTTGTCAAAATTCTAATAGGTCAAGAAATGAGGTGGTAAACAAACAAGACATTAGACAAGATAATAAATAAAGAAAAAACGTCTGTACATTTATGTGGAATAGTGATCCATGTACTCTTCCCTTGTATAAAATGCATTTTCAGAAAAATCAATTTTCAATCTATTTCTAAATTCGCCTTCATTCATATTCTTAATGGAGTCAGGTAGAACATTATACAATTGGATACCTGAACTCCTGACGCCTCGCTTGTAGAAAGTGGAACGATGGATATCATCTCTCAGCATGTGTGTATTCCTAGTATTATGAGAGTGTTCGTCACCATGTCTAAAAAAACATTAATTCCTCTTAAACAAAACAAAGGGCCCCCAGAATATACACACTGGGTGAAGGAAGGATTCTTAGACTTTTAAAATGAGGTCGACAGCTATTCCTTTGTGACTCACCAACCATTATTGGTTGGTGAAGCTTCAACCGTTGTTGAAGCAAGAACTTCTTGCTTGTAGCTCATTGGGTATCTATTCATAAATAATAAAGCCGTTTTACTCATCTTTCTATTTGCTCCTCACATTATCAAAGTTGTAATTACCTTGAGGATTTGTAACAATGGAAAGGAAATTTATCCATATCAATGATTATATTTTATTTCCTTTTTCTAGGACTCTGCCATCTCCAGTCTTGGGCTTGCCTGTTGTAAGGCTCAATTCGGTCACTGTGTAAGTTGATGCTTTATGAGTATTTTTTTAATACATTCTCTGGATCTAGCCTTTTAAGTAAACTATTTGAAATGTTTGTCGAATTGTGATTTGATTGAATTTTCACATAACTTTCATCATTTCAAGTACAATCTAATCATTCAAATGCTAACACTAACATAATAATAAATCGAGCATGAACTTATATTTATCAGATTTATAGATTATATTTTCAACTGAGAACATTTTATATGTACTGCATTAAATTAGCATTAATCCTTTAAAGATGATGCAAATGTAATCTTTAGAACTAACCTTTGCATGTATTTTGAAATTTTGGAAGTTTTAGAAATCATAAATACTCAATCTTATTTTTCAATTTATTTCTTTATTAGGACTATTTCAGAAATTCTAAATGAGAATACAACTTAACGCACCAAACTCTCAGGTTATTTTTTGTTTTTAATGGCTATTAATAATCATGGATTACTTGGAAATATCGTTTTCATCTTCGTTTTTCTCTTTCCAGAGTGAAATTCCGTGATCCAACGTATCCAGACTCATACATTTTCAAAGCATCTCGTCTAAGTGGAGCAAAGTAAGTGCATTCGTCACTCTGATCTTGCAAAGTCTTAGCACTTTTATGATTATAGTAATCATACACAGAACGCAGCAACGTAGCTGCTTTTTTTAATGCTCGCCATTCAGGCGGTAGGGATCATAGCGTTCGGGGAGTAATTTCAGTTGAATGTGTAATTTCAGTTGAATGTAAAATCTCAGTTAAAAGTTTAATTTTAGTTGAAGGTGTAATTTCAGTTGAAGATGCCATCATGCGTTATAACAGTGTTCAGCATTCGTCTGCCGTAAAGTCCTAATTTTTGAATGAATATTCTATCAGCGTGCCTTCCGTTATCAATTCTTGGACCAAAGTCGATCATGACATCATGACAATGTGGCAAGATACAGTACTCGTGTCCGGCGTATCAGAAGAGCTGATTAGGCTGCTAGAGCTTAAATTTTTTGATTGCCGCGTCCTACTGAAAATCACACTCTCGATTTCGCCTGATCATAGTAATTTATGTAATAATCTCTCATACCAATTCTCTGTGAGCAGCCTGGTACATAAGCAGACAAATTGCTTACTCATCTTTTTTAATACGGGTTGAATGATTAAAAAAATTTGAAATGCTGTTAATCCGATTGTTGTCGTTTATTAAATTGTCATTCATCAAATTATTTAGGCAAGATTACATCAAATGTTTTCTTCCGGTGAATATGGAACGTTGTACGGTACTTGCTCAAAGAATGGTGAACTGATTCTTGTATAAATGTGAAACCTTGATGTTTTGGAAAATGATAGAATGTTGATAATTAACATTAAACCAATATTTTATTCTAATTGTGTTGTCACAGAGAGCCACCTCGTGTTCTGAAACCAGATGACATGCCTGTGCAAGATAGAAATAATTGGAGGCCACAGATAGGTATGGTGCCTTCAAGACAACAAGCCTCATTGGGAAGAGCTGGGCATAACATGCTAGGGTGAGTACCAACTCATATTTAATTTTTTTTCCTTTCCTTGCCTTGGAACAATTGGATTTCAAGATTGAATTTCTCAGTTGATGTCATTTGGTTACAGAATTTTCTAATTGTTCCGTTTTCTCTTGTTCATGTTGGTTAAATATGATGCTTTTCTACATAAAAGTCCGTAAGTCGAATTCAATATAAAGTTAAATACATGTTCAGAAAAAAATACAAATATTTCACTCAATGATGCGCTCATAAGATGAATCAATGCCATCCATAATAGAATGCTAATAATATACTTTTCCTACAGTTACCTGATAATGTGGCTGTTCCTGCACTGATTTCAGTACCTAAAGTGCTTTCTTAACGCTCTAGTGCGTAAAGAAAATTATCGCACTCCAGATTTGCAACCTAATATCTCAATTTCTTAAAATGTTTGCTGCTGATAAGGTTATGAAGCTCTTGAAATCATGTTGGCAACGCCGAACACGGCTGCGGATGTTTTCTGCAAAGCCACTGCCTCTGTGAGTTTCGTCGCTGCATTTCAGTTGCACTTTCAATTTGCAGTATTGTTATTTCAATTATTTTTGTGATGTATTATCTTTTCTTTTTTTTTGGATATTCTCTGAATTATTCTCTGTTTCTTCCCATCTTGATTTTCAATTATTCATTTTGTTTTTCTTTCGTTTTTGCTGATGTTCTATTTGTTTCCGCTATCCTAACCTAACATAACCTATTGAGGAGTAGCTAATAGACCTGATCAGCGTGCTCTAGGTGAGAGAGAGTGAACAGCCTGGAGGATTTTAACCATTCGAGATAGGAACAAAACAGGATTTTGAGATAGAATTCAATTAAATCATTACGGTATCATCAATACTTTATTGCTATCTATTATTTAGTGGTTTCAATGTGTTTTAATGAATGTATTGATTGGATTGAAGTACTTTTATCAGAATTTTCGTTATCTTGTTGCTAGACTCTTCTTGCTAGGTTAGGATTTTGAAGTTTGATCACATTTAAAGGTAACTGTAGGAAAAATTTAATATGTTACACGTGCACAAAGTATCTTTGCTGCACTCAAGAAACTATTCCGCACTCGCCTGCGGCTCGTGCGTAATCGTTTCTTTCGGTGCAGCAAAGTGCTACTTTACGCACTAGGTAGGCCTACATAAATAACTATTATGATAATAATTACGTGGTAGGTCCAGAAAGTAAGTTCCGTTTGGTAATAAAATTAAATTGTGTACAGATACAGAAAAGTTATTTATTGCACAAAATTCTACAACTCTTAAACTACTTTTCCACATAACTACCGAAATTTTGCAGACATTTGTCATAGCGTGGCACAAGTTTTTGTATACCCTCTTCATAGAAATTTGCCGCCTGTGTCTTCAACCAGTTGGAAACGGTTTCTTTCAGCTCGTCGTCATTGTTGAAGTGTTGACCGCCAAGGAAAGACTTGAGATGTAAGAACAGATGAAAGTCGCTAGGAGCGAGGTCAGGGCTGTAAGGAGGATGGTCAAACACGTCCCAGCCAAATCCCTGTAGGAGGTTTTTCGTCACATTTGCAGTGTGTGGTCGTGCGTTGTCGTGAAGAAAAACAACACCTTTTGACAGCAATCCTTGGCGCTTATTCTGTATTGCGCGGCGCAATTTCCGAAGTGTCTCGCAATAAGCATCTGCTGTGATTGTTTGACCACGCGGTAAGAAATCAATGAGTAAGATGCCTTTCCAGTCCCAGAACACTGTGCACATCATTTTTCGAGGTGTCAAGATTTGCTTCTGCTTAACCTTTGCTGGGGATGAAGTGTGCCTCCATTCCATTGATTGCCGCTTACTTTCAGGAGTGTCGTAAGAAACCCAAGTTTCATCTCCTGTGACTATCTGTGTCAGACATTCTTCGCCGCTTTCAGCATAACGGGTCAAAAACTGAAGTGCACAACCCATGATTTCACAAGCGGCGGGATTTTCAATCAACACCGACATTGTAAACAAGCACAACAAAGCGTACGTGGCTGACAGCGATCTCCAAATGGCGCACATTTCTTCTCCTTGATACAGAGCGTCTACCGCGCATGTGCGGAACTGCGATCGCAGCGCTGCAGCGGATATAAATTGAAACGGAACTTACTTTCTGGACGTGCTATCGTATTATTAGAATAGCATCCAATAATAGATACAAAATAATATATTTGAAACAGTTCACATTAAAACAAGTTCTTAACACTCAATCTGCAATCAAAATGTTACTTTTACTGTATATGGTCTATTCTTGAAATAAGGAATTTGGATTGCATGTGAAAAATTACTCAAGTAATAAAAAAATGCATAAACTAAATTGAGTATTATCAATGATTAAACTAATATTAATTTGAGTTTCTTGGAGTATGTGCAGAATATTTCAATTCTGCATTACAAACTCTAATCTGATTTTTTGGAGTATGTGCAGAGTATTTCAATTCTGCTTTAATAGCACGTTGTCAATTGTTTGTTCATTTTATCAATGTGTTAACAAATTGATCTACTTCAATTAAATTTAAGAATTATCCATAACCCTTCACAAATGTCTCTAAGAATTGAACAATTTGAATTAAGCAAAAGAATAATTTATTGAAAAGTAAGATTTATTACTTTCATGAACTTCATTCTCTAAAATAATCCTACCCAAGACCATGCCATAGTTTTAAGAATCCCAAATTATGTTTTTTCTATTGATTTTGTTTACAGCAGTTATTTATTTATATTTTTTTTCAGGCATTACACTCCTAGGAATCAACAATCACTACTAGGAAGCTACAATTCAGTGCCAGCTCCATCTTCTGTCAATCCTAGTTCTAATTTCGGAGGTAAGTCCTCAATTATTTATGTATTCATTCAGAATATCCTTCCTCTACTTACTTAGTCTCAGTTTACGCGAGCGGTGCGGTGCGGCGCGGCTACCAGCGCTAGTAAGAACCGAGATTAACTAAAACATTCGAGCACGGTTTGTAACTAATATGTCTCCTACATTTTCTTGAAAGTGTAGTAGGACTTTTCAGATCTCACTTGGTAGCTTATGGCGTTTAGTGCACCAGTGCAGTGTTTCCTTAAAACACGTATGCATGCTTTTTCTGTTTATATATCTGGATCTAATTTCCCTAAAACTATATTTAGATTGCTTGAATTTGAATATTCACAGCGTTCTGCAACTCTCTGAGAATACTGTACTTCTAAATTTTGTTGTACTACTCATGGCAAATTGAATATGGTCCTGTAGAATATTCTTGAAATGCTTTCTTAATGTTCAAAAAATGACGAAATATTACACATTTGTACAAAAATGTAGAATTTTTTAATTTTCCGGTTACTTTTTTGTGTATGAAAATCATTCGATTCTAAGTTCAATTTGCCAATTAATCCAAGTAAACCAGTTACAAGTTTGCAACTAGAGTGATTAATCTAATCGTAATATTTACACCTGTTACTCCCAATGCTTGGGTGACCACTTTCAGTGAAAGGCCTTTTCCGCTGAATGTCATTCATTCATGAGAATCGAAATTACTTCCAGGTGGTTCGGAACCCACCTTAAGCTGTGGGTCCATTCATCTCTCATCATTATCTTCCACTACCCACGCACAAGCCAGGAGCTCATGTGGGCATCACTACAGCATAAAAATATAGAAATAATAATTATTTTTTATTTGAAGAGTGCTATACACCAGGGAATGGACTATTTTCCTATGGTTTTCACATTACACTGATGGAATTGAGAACATAATAATTGTCAGAGAATTCAAGACATTCTAGACATTTTTAATTGTATGACTAAACTATACTACTGATTGCAGCCCTCTTTAACGGTGAACTGGTACTTTACTAACTGTATTTAATTGATAGCTTGCAGTACTGCACTGAAAGATAGTACCACTTACTCAGATACTCAACAGTAGGCCTACTTAAATAGTCAATTTGCAAGTTGATTTATTTCTTAATATATTGAGTCAGATGAATATTTTCTATCTTAGATCAGTTTAAAAAAATCTTGTAAAAGAGGAGAAGGTGAATGCACACTAGACTTGCATAAATAAAACAACACAACTTTATTGCATAGAACGTAGAACAATTCATATCTAGTGTGATAACGCCTTTTTCCTCTTCTACTTGACTTGTAAACATTTATGAAACAAGTTCCTGATGCCCTGATTAAACTCTACTTACTTCTGATTATAGTGTATTTCTAATGATTCATAGTCTAATATAAACATGCAAAGAGTAAGTTTTTGTACTTGTACTAGCCTAATAAAGAGGTCTTATATTTTATGCAAATTAAAATTTGTTCACGGTTTTTTAAAGAAATCATAGTCTTATCCAGGTTTCTATAATTAAAGATTATGATAATAAGATTTCATAAATACCCAAAATACCCGGGTATTTATGAATTTTGGTTATTTACCAGAGTGAGTACCCAGGGTATTTACCCAGAGATTCAAATACATGGGTATTTCACATCACTTCTTCTAGGAGGATACGTTGCACTCTATATTCTTTACTTTCAAAGGATGCTAGTTTAAACTGGTAGAGTAAACTTTACTTATTAGGCTATTGTACTTTCGGGATACATTACACTCTATATTCTTTACTTTCAATCTATCTATCTAGCGTATGGCTTTCGTTGGTGGGGAGACCCGAAGGTTGTTCCACCTCGCCGTGTATAACCTAATTCCATTAGGTTGAAGTTCTATTTCACTTCGCAAAATGTTCACCAATTTTGAAAAAAAGTTATTTTTATATAGATGAAATTCTCAAAGTTTATAAAACAGTAACACATCACAAAAACACGAAATATTCAGGAAAATTACTTTCAATGTATACTAGATTAAACTGTGGTAAGTAGATTAAAATCTACTTATTACTGTATTTTTTACTGTTAATTCATTCTAGATGAAACTCCCCTTACTCTGCTTCCAGGATACATTACACTTTATATTATTCTCTACTTTCAATCCAAAGAAGGCTGACCGTACTGGGCTTCTTTAATAGACTGCCAGACTGTATCGATCGGAACAGAGTCGCCTTGATAATTAAATAATAGTCGGTTGTTTTAAATCGACTGTTGTCGTTGGACGTTTGCTGGTGCCCTCGGGCGGCGAAGATGGTGTTTGATCGGCAGCCGAGGGTCGGGAAGCCAAGCCAAGGGAAGCTGTGACGTTGTTAATGGGGGAGCAAAATAATGCTGCAAGCCGAGCGCAGGGAATAATAATAATAATATTTAAGGGCAAAGCGCCTAATTCTCTATTAATTCATAACTGCTCCCTGCTGTGTGCGGCTGTCTCGTCCTAACAACCCCCTGCGATCACACGCCAGCCAAAGCTGATTACAACAGATAACGACGCTTGTCCTCCTCCTCCTCCTTCTCCTCCTCCTCTTCCTTCCCCTTCTACTACATCTCTTCCCTCCTGCTACTCCTCCCTTTCCTCCTCCTCTTCTTCCTCCTCCACCCTTCCTTCTACTCCTCTTTCTTCTCACCTTCTCTTCATCCTCATCTCAACCTCTCCCCTCCCCAATCATTCCTTTTTCACCCTTTTGCTTCTTGATCGCTTGCAGATATCAATAGAAAACAAGCTTTGCCCTAAAATCTTTCATAAAAACTCGGTGCTAATCCAACGTTTGTTGAAGGCTAGCGTATGCTCGATGCCTGGTTATTCATCAATTCTCAATTATAACATGAGGCCTGTTTTATAAACATCTAGAATTCCTGTAAAACAGGGAAAGGTGTAAATACGCTAAAATGACGAATTTATTATATAAATAGTACAAACACGTTATATTGTTGATTTGATTTTGCATTGATGAATAAATGAAATTGGAATTGGAATAACTCAATAGTACTCCGTGCTATGTTCGCATTTTCTGTGTATTGAAGGACTTCTTTCTAAATGTTAACTTGAACATTTAAAATGGAACAGGTCTTTTGTCGATTGATTTTATGCACAAAGTTTTCCAACACGCCTGCAAAGGTCTGGGAGTATCTTTCAGCCTCTATGGAATCTATATTTATAAAAAATCCTCTTTAATGTTTTAATAAGAATGCTCATTCATCCTTTTCCCATACTTTTTATGGTCTGTGAACTGTTTCAACTTTCCGCTTAACTTTCAGTTTCAACTGAAACATCTTTGAACAGAAACCCTATTGCTTTATTCCATATTGTAATAAATTTGAGTTCAACGTTCATGAACTATTGAAATAATACTGTATTAGTAAACTACTAGACCGTGTAGTGAATATTAATAAAGTGTTAAGTAGTATTAATTTTCAATTGCAGAAAATAGATTCTCATTTCACGACGTAATATTGTCATTCGCATGAAAAACATTATTAATTTTAAATTTGGAAAATTTAAAATATTGAGATTTATTAAATTTAATGTCATCTTTATCCCATGAAGATATGTGTCTCGAATTTGATTCAATATCACGTCTCTCCAAAAATTCAGTCCTCCCCACTGATCATTCATAAAATGCTCGGTGATCTCTTCAACATGCTATATTATTATTTGATCTTGAAATACACAACTAAAGTCTGTACATTCTCGTTAGGGCGGGTGATGCATTCGGGAAGGTTGATTCTGATGCGGGGCCTTACATTTAATTGCTACCGCCTTAGTGTCTCATTAGTTGAACAGTCTTCCTGCTCCTTGGTTGGCGTTAGCTTTCCTTGCTCGCTCCTCTCTGCCAAAACCTCATAGCCATGAGGTCACGTGCGGCCCCGGCTCCCCTACTTGTTTGTTTGATTGTTGCTCTACCAGCCATTACGTGCCTTCTCTTCCTACTCCTCCTCCTCCTCCTCCACCTCCTACACCCCTCCTTCTTCTTCACCTTATTATTGCCCTCCAACACACACACGCACGCACACTCAATCATATTGCAATAAATTCAAAATAACAAGGGCCTCCTCCCAAATTATGATTGTCATATTATTGCTTGTTGGGATCCGATTATCATTATTGCCGTTGAGATTTTAAGCCTCTGAAATTGATTTTCTCATCTATGTAGGAGGTTTCAAGTCTGTAGTCTTTATGAGTTAGTGTTCGAGTTCAACCCCTTATTTCTATGAAGGCTTTAATTGAGAAATATCAAATATCTTGCATGTTATAAATAGTGTACTTGATTGTTCACTAATTGAAGCGTAAGTTTGTGACTCTTGAATACTATGTCGTCTTTGTTGTTTTTTATCCAAATTTAATGAAATAATATCCATACTGTTTGAATAGTTTTTTTAGAATGCTTTTCCAGCCCTTTTGTCACTAGAAAATCTATAATGAGATTGCTTTGATAATGTTTATAGTCAGAGTTCATATGTTTCCTGTAAGTGGTCCGGAAAGGCCTTAAATTTAACTCCTCTTGAAGTTTAGGTATAGTAAATTGCAAATTAGAGCATTCGTTTATTGTTAACGATAGCTGTATCGTATTCGTGTACTTATTATTTTAGTAGAAAACGAGTGTTTTTGTTCCTTAAGTGTTTATGCTCCTTGACATCTCCTGACAAAACTGCTTTTTGATGCTCACCTGTGTGAAAGCTCTAAAAATCAGTAATAAATTTCGATTATGGAAGAAAATTTCAAATTATTAATTCAGCCTAATAAGGTGCAAGTAATACAGTAGAAGGTGAATTGCAGAAGATTTATTGACAATCATCGGTATAATATCTGTTCAAGTTTTTTTGGTCTGTCTCTACTTCAATTTATAATTGCATAGGTTCTATACATAACCCTGTTATAATTGATAATTGTGTTTTGAGACCAAAACCACCTACATAAGTGCTCGATTCCATAACAATTAGAGCCGTTTCGAGATATGTCGGACATCTCATCAATTGAAATACGATTGAGTATGCCACCCCATCATGTTCATCCCACGTTTGAAAGTTTGCTTATTGAATTAAGTGCATCATGAAACCGGCTATGTCGCTAATTTCAATTTGATCTACTGGGATGATTAATCTAATTAGTTCACGTTAGGTTTTCTCTGTGCAATGCATTCCATATTAATTATCTATTACTTGATCTGTAGGCGTGTACCTCTTCTGACTGGAGTAGGCTATTGTTCTGGATCGGTAATATTCAGCTTATTATAGAGATGGATCGGGATTGTAGGATCAGCTTATCGCATTAAGTTTTCGAATGCTCGCTGCGCCCGACTTGTGGTCACTTACGGCTATAAATGTATCCATGGTAACAATATTGATGTTCACGTTGTTCGGCAGCTCCCCTTGTGCTCGTTTTCTAACATCAAAAGCCTTCCCAAAACTACCAAAAATATTGTATTCGTTGTAAGCATTGCTTAGACTGTATCTCTGAATTTGGTTCTATGTAAATTATCATGTTGAGATTTTAGCTCGAGCCACTCCTCGTGTTTCGGAGGACACGCTAAGCCGTCGGCTGCCTAGAAAACAGTCGTTAAGTCACGTCAGAGACCCTGAACTGATCAGGAATGACCTGAAAACTCTGACATCAGACCTGAGCCAGCCAGGTTACACGGAATTATTATTATCATGTTTCTTCATTTCAAATTCAATTCATACATTAATTTATTTGATTTAGCTTATTCAATAACTTCCTTTTTGTCGAAGTGGAGGTGATATTGTGGTCATATTCACTGATTATATTCTTGTATTTAGCTGAATTTAGCTGTAGATGATCAATTTTATTTATTCCAAGTGCAATTCGTATATCTGATTGAGCTTGTCCATTAAATTTTTGTATCGTAGTGGAGATGATATTGAGATGATGGCCTATTCATGTGCGATTATTCATCGCAAATGTCGGAATGGGACAACTCGCCGCGGCCAACTCGCCGCCGACCCAACTCGCCGCCGGACCAAGATCACACAAAAACTGATTCACTTGGAATTTAATTTATTACCACTTTTCAGGGATATTCAGATGCAGCTAACGATTCGAGATGATATATAAATTATAATTTTAATTATAATCATAATATATATAATAATAAATTATAATTGATAATCGCTGAATTTTATTCTTAAATTTTACAGAGAACCTAAAATAGTGAACATTCTCTGTGATAAATGAAATTAACTTCGTTAACTTTGTTAAAATAGTGAATTTCTGAAATCTGAAATCACTGTTTAAATTAGGCATTCTACAGAGAACCTAAAGGTTCAATACAAGTTTCACCAATGAATTTAGTTTTTGTACCTTTTAACATGTTTCAGTTGTGTTTTTCAATACATTAGTCTGATTAGTGAATTAAAAATTAATTTATATATCATGTCGAATCGTTAGCTGCATCTAAATATCCCTGAAAAGTGGTGACAAATGCCGGGAGAATCAGTCTTTATAAGAGCTGCTCGCGGCGAGTTGGCCGCGGCGAGTTGGATCGGCGGCGAGTTGGCCGCGGAGAGTTGTCCTAGACCCCGCAAATGTACATGCAAAACGGCGTAGGTGTCTTGTATAAATATACGGTATCTTTATGGAAATGATCAAATGAATATAGCGGGCCTTTTATATTATTGGATTTCTTAATTGACAACTGGACTTAATTTGACAAATGCTTCTCAGTTACTTACTTATCCTGGCGCTACAGCCCGATGTGGGCTTTGGCCTCCTCCGCAATCAGCCTCCAAGCTTCTCTATTTGCCGCCTTCCGCTTCCACCCTCTCACTCCCATCGCTCTCAAGTCCTTTTCCACCTCCTGCCTCCATCTTGTTCTCGGCCTCTCTCTTCTTCTCACCGCCTCTAACTTCTCATTTAGCATCACTCTTTGCATCCTTTGATTTTTGATTCTTTCAACGTGTCCAAGCCAGCTTATTCTTCTTGCCTTAACGAATCGGAGAATATTCCTGCCTTCAGTATTGCCTCAATTTCGACATTCCTTAGTATTCTCCACGCACCATTTTCATGAACCGGACCGTATATCCTCCTTACTATTTTCTCTCGAACACCTTCAGAGCTTTGCTGTCTTCTTGGAGAACGGTCCACGCTTCACATCCATAAGTGACAACTGGCCTTATGAGTGTTCTATAAATTTTCATTTTTGTGCTTCTGGAAAGGAGCTTTGACTTTAGCAGTTTACTGTTTGCAAAATATGCTCGATTTCCCAGCATTATCCTGCGTTTGATTCCAGTCAATATTCTGTTACTGATATTCTGTTACTGCTATTGATCTCAGTTCCCACGTAGGTGAAGCTATTAAACTTTTCGTGCATGCTTCCTCCTATTCTAACTAAATCTGGCTCTCCCAGTCTTCTGGTGCTCATTTCCAAATACTTGGTTTTTCCTTACCCATCAACTTTGCTTCATCCCTGATCCGCAAATAAACGTCTTCCAATGTCCGCATCCTTCTTGAAATTATGACAACATCATCTGTATATGCCAGCACTTGTGTCATTCTATTCATGATGTTTCCTCTCTTGTCGATGCTTTCTGAGCTTCTCAGTTACCTCATATGAATTCAATTTTTGTTTTCAATGTCCTTGAATTATAAAAGTATGGAAACCTATTGCTACATCAAAATCTGTGTATAATGTAACATGCCAACTGGTAAATGCCTATATCTGTAATAGATTACGATCATGCAACCACAATACGATCAATATAAGGATGGTATATTGTAGCAGTTTCAAACCTTTTAGTCAACGTTTTAGTAGCTTACTGTATACTTCATATCGTGGTTATCTATTAGTCTTGAATCTACTAAAAGGATGTTCTCAGTTTACTTGGTCTAATAAGTGTATGATATTATGGTTGAAGAGGATCAATCAAACTTTGAATAATTTTTTTGAAATTTCAAATTTTCCATGTTTTTGTTATTGAAAGGCACTTGGTAAATAATTTTGGTGTTTTAGAATATTTTTTACATCTTTCAAGATTCTCTAGTTAATGACATTTTGTTATTCTTTTATTTACTAATAAGCCAAGAATGATTGTGCAGCATGATCTTCTCCAAAATGAAATCTCTGTACATGGGTTATAACCTCTAATATAATGCACATTAACACAACCATGTTCAATCTCTCTACAAAATTCACCTTCAATACGATTATTTTTTTCCAGTTAGTTTTGTCTGTTAAGATTCGTGAGTTCATTTTTTATCTCTATCATTTGTAGTTCTGTGAGCAGGGCATTTGAACCAATTTTTTTATCGGTGTGGGAGCTTGAAGAGGTTGTTTTTTCGTACACGAACAGTAGCCGGCTCGTTTAGCATTCTCATCGTCAGTGAAGCAGCAACAGCAGCAGAAGCATTCTTTGAATTGTCTGTCCCGTCTCGACTGAGAATGTTATTTCTTCGTCAGTTTAGAGACGGATAAAAAACGTATCGGGCCTTGATCGGATTAACATTTGTTTACCGGCTCCTCCCCTGCTCACTGCTATATTCATTCATCGAATCTCCGTTCCTACAAAGCGAGTGTGCTCGTCATATTTCAATAGGCGAGCGTCTATCTCGAGTGGGGTAATGGTTGGTTCCTTTTGTTGTTGGGTTGTGGCTGTGGCCGCACCACAACACCTCATCATTCGCGCATTTGCTGTTTTCACATTCAATAAAAATATAGCCGAGCTCTCAATAGAAAATGTCTAGAATCAGAAAATGATTCTCTAGTGTGCTAAACCGATGTTGGAGTGGATGGGTGGATTAGATAGGTGCCTCAGGTAGTTGTAGGGCTTAAGACTCCTTGATGCAAGGAAGAGCATTCTATACGAGTATATCCAATTCGAGGGAACGAAGTTGTCTAATTCTGTCCATTTATCGTTTTGATACTGCTCTCACTCGTTCTCTCACACCCAATTCCTAAGTATATTAATAAGTAAGGTACTTAAAATACAAAATGCCAAAAAATTAATGAAACTTTCACACTTTATTGAACTTTAAACTGATAACATTTCCTTGAATAGACTGTTTATTCATAGACTGATGCACTAGAATATGCTCTCTCTTGAAGAACTTATCAAATACAATTTCCGAATAAACCTTCTTGTGAGAAGAATTTTATACTTTCTTATTGATACTTGTGTCGGTTTACATTTTCCAATTACACAATAACTCTCGTTTGTAGTAGCTCTCACTCTCAGCAAATATGGCTGTATATATAATTTCCATCACTTGAAGAAATTGTTTTGTATGAAGGTTTGTTGTGCATTTTATGAATTTTGACTTCACATGGGGCATCCTATGCTATCGATACTTCCTATCAGCTGTCAGGTATCCTGTAGGTGCTTTCAAGGATTGTCTGTGTAGGTCTAAATTTATGTGTTCTGTACAATATTTCTATTCTATCATTGTCGTTGCAATTTTGATGAACCTATTAAGTCTTAGCCCCTGCGCCCACTAAGCAACTGCTATCTGATTTCAGTCAGCAACCCAGCGTTGTCAGATGACTTTGGCTGATAGGTTAGATTACCCGAAAAACAGCCAAATGTCATCTGGCAACATTGGGTTGCTGACTGAAATCAGATAGCAGTTGCGAAGTGGGCGCAGGGGCTTACGAACTTATGGGTCGTTTGTACATGATCAAATATTTACGTTTGTACTCGATCAAATTTTTCAACAAAAAATTTCATCCAATAAACCTTGTGAAACAATGCATCTACAAGTATTGAAGTTCAAAGCGGTTAGAAGGAGTATTGAATGATTTGGCCAGACTTTCAAAATCATTCATTAAAATTTATCTTTAGACATTTATTGATGAAAATTGGCTCTATTTAAATCCTCTAAACACATTAAGTTATGATTTAATTCTGTTATATTTATTTGGCTACATTAGTTGAACAAATACAATATTTTGTTTAGAGAAACAGGCAATCGCCCAAAACTTCATCAATTCCTGGATATAGACACGTTTTAGTGAAGCATTAATATGATTTTCGATTGTTCATAACTAACTTGGATAAATTTGAACTGTATTCGTGCTAAGGTAACCGAAGAGTCTCTTTGACATAGTTAATTATCGAATACTTGGATCGGTGGTTGGTTAGGGGCCGACCCTTCTGACTGTTCGATTTCCCCTGCAAGTTCGCAACCCCCAACTTTCCTCGAAAGGGCCGGCCACCCTTGGAGTTGGTGCCTCCTCAAAGCCCTATTTGCTTAGCCCTACAGACGGCTGCCTTCTTGCCTTGACTAATTTCAAGTGTCTCCACTTCTCTCTCTCACCATAAGCAGATTCCAATCCTGCTGCTTCGGGGAGGAATAACCAGAATTTCGCATCAAATTACATTCCGCTGCTTCAAGCTCAAACACTACCAGCAGCAACCACCACAAATAGATTATGTGTCATATCAGCAATATAATCCTAGAGCTGAGCTTTTACATAAATTGCTAAGTGCATTACAATCGGCGAGCTCCATTGAACCTCGTGTAAGTTTATAGGCTAATGTACTTACCTTCTGTCTGTTTAGTAGGGATGGAATTTCCAACCAAAGTTATTCAAATAATCTATTCCTATCATCCTTACTTATTCCTGGATACGAACTAAATAAATAAATAAATTCATTCTTCTTTCATATTTCGGACAATACAAAATGAAAATGAAAAACAGTATCTTAATGCAGAAAATGAAATACGCAAAAAATATGTACGATATACTGTTCGATATACTTATTTGCTTTCAGCTCCTTTTAAGGCGTTGATATACGTTGCGTTGCATGCCTACTGCACATCATGTGGACCAACATTTCCCATTCAATACAATGATTAATTGATTAAACTATTGATCCTCACGTGTACAGTATGCATGCATACTATGCAACTCATGTAACGTGTATTCGCACCTTTAGAAAAGTTTATCAATTTCCGGTTACCGAGTCTTATCGATTTTAACTACTCTTCATCACCTACTAAGCTGTGGCCAGCAACATCCCCCTCATATATATTCACGGATGAAATTTGATATTTGCGAATGACTTATTAATAATGAAATGCATTCTACATTATTATTCAAACTGAGAATTTATACTAAACTTATTTGCACTCTTCAACATTTGAAAATTTGCAGCAAACGGAGAGGAGCGTGGCTCTCGAATAACATATTGCTCAATCGGAATCATCATTCTTCCTTTCGAACTTATTCATTTTGTTTAATCTGTACATAAACACTAGCTTCGTAACTAGACGTCAGAATAAGGGCCGATTTCTCCAACGACAGTTGAACCAATTTTTAGTTTAAACTTAGGTTTTACCTCTCACTAGAAACTTTTTTGTCAGAAAGTCCGAAAGTTTAAACTAAAAATTGGTTTAACTGTCGTTGGAGAAACCGGCCCTAAACAAGAAGCTCTTGTGTGTGGATAAGGAGTTGATAATACAGTATTATGATACTGTATTACTAAAAGAAAGTAGTAGTTTTAGTACACTTTCAACTTAATCTTGTCATCCACTCATAATGCCATAGTATCCATATCAGATCGATTATCATATTACCAGATCAGATTATTTATCGATTACCAGATCGACCTGCTTCAATTATTGCAGCAGTGGTTAGGCATGCTGAACGTGAGATTGGAAAAATACGGAAAGAAGTGTGGCACAGCAAATTAGTTTGTCGGCGGCTGACCTTTGTCTTTTTCTGTGCTTGCCTTTGATTCGAGCACAGACGTCCTGCGGTGATTTCTTTCACAAAAGAACAAAATCGAGAATCGGGAAAATCGTTGAACCGTTCTCCAGAACTCGTTCGCCTCATGTCCCATCTTTTCCCAGTTTAGTTTTCTTTTTTCTAAAAGAAAATAAGGGGATGATTGTGCCTTCCTCCTTTTTTCTCGTCTTCTTTTTGTACTTTGGATTTACTTTTTTATTCTCACTGTCACCATCCCATCTAAGGTTAATACCAAGAGTGTTGTTCCAATTAAAAGTTGGAAGTGGGTTAACACTATACCTTCTTACCTTAGCTCTATTGAACAATCAATAAAAATTCATTCATAAAACAGTAATCAGAAATTGAAAATTTACTGTTTGGGTTTACGTCTACTGAAATCTGCAAGTCCTGTATAAGCTCTATTCCCAAAATGTTGATCTTGGTTGAAGTACCTAGCATATTGTGTCATTTCCAAATTCAAACTTCCAACTTGATTGTACTATTTCCAATTATTAAAGAGATCTGTTGATCCACAACAGTTTTTATAGTTTAATTTCTAAAATAGAGTGTTGCAGACTGTTTTTTAGTCCTAAATCCGCCTATTAAATTGATCTTTTTTTTTAATTTTTGTCCTTTGTGATGAAACCTATTCAATCTAAATATTCATATATTTTTCATATTCTATTTCGTATATATAAATTTTTATGAATATTCAATCAAATATTTTTGAAATATTCCGAATCTTCTGCCAGATTAGATCTGCAACAAAGACTTAGCCGACCCTTATTTCTATAAACTCTCAATTTTAAAAAGTCATTAAGTAAAATCATTCATTTCTAAAATGCTTGCCATTGAACACAAACTGAAATGATTTTTTGTGCTACTCAATTTACGTCGAAAAATTACAACATAATGACAAAGAGAAGCATAATCTATAAATAATGGTCTAGTTAACCAAATGTCAGGTCGATAAATTGTTTGTCACAAATTGTCTGACATCTAAATTGTCAGCAAATATTACGGTTTTGTATATAAGATTCTTTCCTCCATTGTTCAACCCTATTCGATTGCTGTATGAGATCTAGATTTTGATTTAGATTTATTTCTTTATTCATCTAGATAACAAATAATATGACGGCTTAAATTCTAGATTATAATAACAAATATGACGTCTTAAATTCTAGATTATAATAACAAATATACAATATTGATTATTCGTCAAATGTCAGGTCTTATAAATTATTATGCCATGAGTAGATATAACTATACTGATGATTTATTAATTGTCATTGAAAACGAAGTTTGGACATATGAATGTCCATTCTTGGAAAAGGAGATACAAAGAAATCCTTTTCATCAACACTTGACCTTGGTTAGTTGAAATAAAATCTAGCAGTGATCTATTATCACAATAAGATCTAGTTGTTGTGATTTTGAAACAATTCAACTTCCATTGTCCTGTTTCCATAAAGGATGCAACACTAACAACAACCTGACCCTGCATATTCAGCGTTGCATTGTTACGTTCAACTTTTCTATCCGAGTTGTGAAAACTTTGTGAATGCTGGTATTATTTGGTGGCGCATGATAATGTGTGTTGACCGTCTGCTCGTGCTCGTGCATACTAGTGCCTTGGTTGGTGGGGGGGGGTTGATAAGGGGGGAAGGGGATACCTCACCTTGGCCGACTTTTAATTAGTGGCCAGCCCCCTAATGATGAAACTGCGCCAACTCACACTAATTGCGGCCTCCATCTCGTGTGCTGTTTTATGCAGCCGGGTTTTCTGGCTTTTCTGGTCTGATGCAAGAAAAAATAGTTTTCCCTGTGTAATTTTCTCCTGGAAAAACTCACTAATACTACGAGTAGTACTAGCTAAGTTTCTCATTTAGATAATGATTGTAGAGCTTGTTATAGTTATGCAACCATTGCACAATTAAGTGGTTTGTCTACATAATTGCCGGATCAAGTATGGTGCCAGAATAATTTGAAGACTTTACAATTATCACAGTGAAATAGTTGGTTTTTTATAATATTATTATTATCATATTATAATTATTATTATCATACAGTGCAATAGTTAGTCTACATTTTTCAGCTTTTTAATAATATTAAAGCCTGATCAATTGTGAGTTTGTTGTAGTTATAATATCTTTAGTTAAGTAATTTCTACTCAGAAAGGTCGTTGATCAACATTTTTCATGTCAAATATTCTTCAAAAAAATCAGTAAATCAGTATTGACTGAGAGTTTGAGGTGTATATTGTTTTACAGTAATATGTACAATACACACATTTATTGGGTTCATTGAACAATCAAAATGCTTCTGACTAACCCCTGAAATCTTCAAGTATTCATGATTACTGTAGTAATGTAGGTTTTATAAACAACAAAATCTATTTCTATTGTAATCTTCTCATTTCGATAATTCTCACCAAATTTCTAATAATTGTTTTATAATATAGGTGTATAAACTTTAAAACCTCTTTTCATTATAATCTTCTGATAATTCTGTACTAAAAAAAGGTTATCCCTTGATATTTTAAGTTAAACATCCATACCTTTATTATTAACAGAGTAGGCCTACATTCTATTCATGATCCAACCTCACTAGTCCCGATGAGTAACTTATTTGATTCACCTCATCGATTTTCACAGCTCATACACAACGTTCCTTCACATCAGTAATCTGCTATTGGTATCTGTGACAAAAAGCTAACAGTCCAAGTTTGACATGGAATTGAAAGCTTTTACTGGTTGTGGAAGGCTGCATAATTTTATTCTACTTGTGTGCGCGTGTATAAGTTCATCGCATCCAGCCCCCCACCGAACGATCATAGTAATGATGATGATGATTACTACAATGCTAGTGGTAAAAAGTGTAGTAGCAGTAGGTAGCTGATGCAGCAGCGTTGTTAGCGGAAGAGAAAGTTCGTCCCTCTGCGTGTGTGTGAGTGTGGAGGGGGGGAGGTCTGCCCCGCACGGAAGATAAGTGCTCTTGACCCGTTCGAGTGGCTTTGCCCCACGATTTGTCCACAGCTAGCAGAACCCCCTTCCTCCCCCTTCCTCCCTCGGGTCCCCAGCGACGTTGTATTCCACCCCTCACCCCTTGCACCCCCCCACAACCCCCTACACCCCACTCCTCAGTACAGTATCGGTTCCCGATAATTTCTTCTCAGTGCCACCAAATTATTGCCGCTTTATACTCGGCACAAAAAACTGTCAGCGTTCCTGATGAGGGTGCGAGAAAAGAAAACGCAAGTGTCGTTCCGTTTCCTGCAAGTAATTGCATTTCTATGAAATGATGATTCCAATCAGCACCTCAATCAAAGTGATCTGTGATCGTTCCTGGTTACTTTTGAATGTACTGTACTAGATACTCATCAAGTATTGAAGTCTGTTCCGGATGAGCAACTTTCATCATTGAATAGACTAACAGCAAACCCTGTTGTAGAACACTTTTAATTAGGTTTTCACGCCAATTACAGCTTTTCAAGAGAGAGTAAATAACAAGACGATAGAATATACTCTACACTTGAAAGAGATATGTCTATTGATGATGTACTACCAAAGAAAGGAAATGAATGTTTGAAAGATTGAGTCGGTTGTGTAAGCTCGTAGTAGAACATGTCGTTTAAAAGATAATATCTCAATTGGGAAAATCTTTGTTTGAGAATATACTACATATATTTTTGCTGAATTTCATTTATTCCTGGGAATCAAAATTGCTTCCCGGTGGTTCGGAACCCACCTAAAGCTGTTAGTCCACTCTTCTCTCATCATCATCCGTCCCATTACCCACGCACAAGCTGAGAGCTTATGTGGACATCACCACAGCGAAAAAACATATGTACTAGGCATATAGCTGCTCCTTATCGTAAAATTCTTTTGAGATTTCTCTTGGAAGCTTTTGATTTGATCATAAACGTTTTTGTGAATATCTGTCATTTACAGCAGTATTATTAATAGTGTCATTGTAGTTTTCATAACCTTGTAAATAAATATTTTACTTTACTTTACTTGTTCTTTACAACCCCTACTGTTGAAATGTAAACTTTTCTTTTTTTATAGACTTATATCTAGTCAAGGGACGAATTAGTAAATCTGAATGGTCAGCTTGGTTGTAGAATTCCATAGAAGTCCATACCTTGGACATTATTATTCTGGATTTTTCTCACGACTTTCAAAGATGTTCTCAACAAGATAAGGCCAGTGCAAAATTTAAATGATGTTGTTTCATTGCAAGATATTTTTCAGATTGAGTTTTGATGAAAATATAATGTTTCAGAATTGATTGCTGAAAAATCTTTCAACTTTTGATCTTTTTTTTCGTATGGCTTTTATTAGTGGGGGGACCCTTACGGGTAGGTTCCACCTCGCCTCATTGCACAATTTTTTTTTGTGTCGATCACCCATCCGAGAGCGGTCTTGAATGTTTGTTACTTAACCACATGATTACTTAGCAACTTTTGATCTTGACTCACTCTTATTAATATTATGATATTTCTATTTTTGCAGGTAGAGGAAGTCCATATGGTAATCGACCAGGTTCACGCTTCGACAACGATAACCGGTCATCAGGGTGAGTTATTATCATTCTAATTACTTCTTTATGCGTTTTCTTTTTCTTTCTTCAACTATTATATTTGTCCCCTATCTTATTTCTATGTGTCCTGATCTGCCTATCACAATATTCATTCACTTATTCATTGATTTTTTTTATCCTATTTATTAAAAGTATTCATAAATTCCTCTACCAAGATAAGATATCCAGTCATATATTTATTCAATTGCTATTATATTTCCAATTCTTTAAAAATACAAAGTCAATTCTTTATGGCATTGATTCTAGAATAACATAACCTTTAAATCTGTCTCATACCAAACTGTTTTTGTCCTGAAGATGCTAATAATAAGTGACTGCCTATAACAGAAGGGGACTAGACTACGTTTAAATAGGGTCCTACATAAAGTCCTTTTCTCTTGATAACTTCCGTGTATCCAAATGCAAATGATGTGAGTCTATTAGGGGTTGGGGGTTGGCCGGGGTCCAGAGTTCCTTGTTTTCTTTCCCGCCTCCGAGTGACCAGTTCCTCTGGAGGCGGCAACCGTTAACCGCCCCCCGATTTATTATCGAAGTCCAGTCCCTCGTTTCTTACTATTAGCCATTACTCAGTTAATTAATCTCCCTTAACGGCCGTCGTTCACTAGCCATATAACCTTTCTCGTACAGCTTGTGTTGTAAGGCCCCTTTGGTCTGCACACTCAACGTGCTTCTTGTTTTTATTCTTCTTCTTCATCATCTTCTTTTTCCTCCTCGGATTTCTCATAATTTTATTTCATTTCTTTCCTCCAACTATATAATATACAGTAGACTCCCGATTATCCGAGGTAATTGGGACCGGAACCACCTCGGAACTCGGATAATATGAAGGTTAAGTTCTGTTATGGTAAAAAAGACACATGAAAAGTTACAAAACTGGTTTATTGGAAGCAAAAACATATAATAATCACAATTACAGACCTCTAAGCAAGTAGAAGCATAGATTATTTATTAAAAAAGTATTTGATCGTCTTCTGAGATAACCTCTTCCCTCGCTATTATACCTTTATTTATGTTTGTTATTTTTGAATGATAGGCTCGGGACTCTCGGATAACCTGGAGTTTACTGTAAATCTGTTTCTTGTCTCACTTTATCTTCTCTTCCTCGAATTTATCATAATTTTCTTCTATTTCTTTCCTTCAATAATATAAATCTGTTTCTCTTCATCTTCTCCCCTTAAATTATTTATCATAATTTTAGTTTGTTTCCTTCCTCCAACAATATAAACTTGTTTCTTGTTTCACCTTCTCCTTAAATTGATCATAATTTTATTCTGTTTCTTCCCTCAAATAATACAAATAACCAGTTTTGAGTGAAAATTTCTACTTCATTACTTAACAGTTCATTCAATTAACGATTTATCATTTCATTACTTGTCGACGTTATAAACGACTATTACTCTCAATAAATGTTGAGCCAGTATCTCTTACAAAAAAAAAAAAATCTGGAAAACTTATATTTTCTCTCTTTCTTCTCTTTCTCATCTCAACCTGTTACCCAATGTTTTGAATAGAAAATTCTTGTATAGAGGAAAACTATGGAAAAATTGAAATTTCTCCAAAGAAGTGCTCTCCTACAGATATTCGTACTAAAGCTTAAACGCTTTTTTGAGATAGAGTATTACTGCTGAACATTACTGCGTATTGACTCCGATAAACCCTTTTTGAAAAGTCATTAGAGGATCTTCTAGTTTTCATAAAACAATATGCATACAAGACATAATAGAGGCAGCATTTTATCACCAAGAAAAAACATTCGACGTACAATTAACATATAGTAATGAAATTTAATTAGAAGTAGTGTCATGTACCTCTGTAGTTTCAACTTTTATTCAACTCATTCGAAATACTGTTATTTTTTTTTTTAATTCAATTCAACTTTATTCCAAATAAAAAAAAGCACAGTACATGATAAAATAAAAACAATACATGGAATAATTATTTCCCCGCATGGACTATTGATCCGTGCGCGGGGAAAGAGCTCATAATCTAGAACTAGAAGACAATTATTTTACAATAAACCTACAAAAAGGCTAATGCTTGAAAATTAATTATACAAACGAAACACTAATAGACTAGCTTTATCAGAGCACTTCATCTTTGTGCACCATCGAATGAATATTCCTCATTCAGAGGTGATTATAACAACTCTGCTTATAATCAACAATTATAATGTATAGGCTATTAATAATAAATTGAAGTTGGCAAGTAGGAGTCGAACCACGAGCTCACAGCCCCCATACACTGGGTATATATCATCTAATTACTGTATAAGTAATTAGAGCTGATTTCTCTTTTCATTCGCTAATCGTTGACAATTTTGTTACAATCATGTTCAGTGCACATTGTACACATTATAAAGACAATAGAAGTAATTAGACCTTATATATTTCTTCTCTTTCAAGAGAAGGCTCTGAAAATTGATATTATTTGGATTTGATGATGGGTAAAAATGAACTTTGAAATATTGCTAGGCTTATTTAGTGGACAGATTGAACGCGTCAACTTTTAACTCATCATAGTTGATTGTATTAGTCGTCATGAAGCATCATTGACATGCACTCAAGTCAATTGCAATCTCCGCTCCACTGGGCAGCCCAGGCTCGGCTCTCGTCGCCACTGAATAATCTCACTATCTTCTAACCCCTCCTATCGCCAATTCCATTTTTGATTCTTCTCTCACATTCTGTTTCTTCCAAATACTGTTGCATGTTTATTCTCCGATAAAAATATCATTGTAGACCAATCATTGATCATTGACTAGCCTATCTAACGCAAGAAAAACAAATTTTCCTACAATTTTTTTTTTGGCAATACTCTACTTTAAATAATTCTAGTGTTGATTGCATTTTGTCTATGAACCTGTCTTTGTAGTCAGATAGAATAATCATTGAAAATATACCCCTTTCTGTTTGAGCTTCAGCTTTTCCTCCTTTTTTTTATTTCATAATTTATTATTGAGAGCAGTTGTGAAAATTAATTGAAACAAAATTAATTTTGTTTCAGTTTGGTCGATGTTTATAATGATAAGCAATAACCATAACCATTTTGCATTAACCGTTAACCAATAACCATTATTTGCTTTTCTGGTCTCCAATAAGCAATTTGGTGTTATGATAAATGAATTTACTGGTATTTGTGTTGTTGAATATGCATAGCTGCTTCAGAATTTGTTTGAGTGAAACAAAGATTCAATTTGTATTCAATTTCAATATCCAATGAATGTAATACCAAATTAGCAAATTCTTCTGAATAATACCAACATGCTCACCATTGTGTTAGGACACGTTCATGAGTAATAATTGTAAAAATTCATTATTTGGAGCTAGTTCTACAATCGTTTCTCAAAATTATTGCTTATTTTCAGTACTTGAAATTAGTATAAATGAGCCGAAATTCTTGGCACTTGGACGGCTGGCTACTACTAACCGCATTAAAAACATTGCCTGCTGCTCTTTTCCACTGCCACAAAATTTCGATCTCAACCATTTTCAAAATAATCTAGTAATCTATTTGTAAAATCTCAATGAGCTAAATATCTAACTGGAGACACCACTGATTGAACAAGCTGGGTTCTAGTCAACACATTATTGCACAAAAATTAGGCGGAATTCAGCTTGTTCAATCACTGGTGTCTCCAGGTGGATATTCAGCTCAATGATCATGATTCATACGTTTAGCCCAATGCTTTCAAAAAAGTATCCGTGCTACACCTCTTTCCCAACCGATTAAATGTGCCTTGGCTATGTGCCAAGAAATTTTCGCCCATCTATACAATTTGAAATGGAGATAATTATTGTTAAATCATATTTTTAGTGTACCACGGATTTCGGATTAATTTGAAATAAAAAATAATTTTTCAAAAATAATTTCTAAAAATAAAAAAATAATCTCAAGTGGTTAATGGGAATAATTGTTTTTTGTTTCAGTTATAGATCCACAAATCCTCCAGATAACAGGAATTCAAGAGGCAGATACGATAACAGAAGCACTGCTCAGAATTGGGCTGATTTTAGGAAAGAACAGAGTGGTGGAGGAGGTAGAGGTGGTGGTGGAGGAGGAGGAGGGGGATATAACTCCAACTACAGCAACAGAAACACTGACTACAACAGCAATCCTTACAGTACAAATTACAATGCAAGAAGTGGCGGCGGATACAATAGTGGAGGAAGCGGTTATCGTGGAAACTCGAGTAGCGGTTATGGCAGCAGCGGTTCTGGTGGAAACTATAATCAGAATAGTAATAGACCCGCAGGACGGCAGAACATCAACAATAATCCAAACCAGGTAAATATGATGAAAATTCGAAATTGCTATTGATAAATAATTCTTATTCTTATTAATTTTATTTTCTGCTTATGCCGGCTCTAGACAAGCAGCATTCGGCGCATACCGAGCTCGTATTCGGCGTATCACGACTAGTGTGGATGGTTCGCTATTTGGCGAACTCTCAAGTTCGCTCTTTCTTGCTCCGTGTCGGTCTTTTCACATATCAAAGCACACGAGCATTCGGCTTGAGACAAATTTGTGTTCCATCCACACATTCATCTTGGGATTTGGCAATTGAATTGTTCATAGCAAGTGAATTGAATATTTTGAAACAAGTTTATTCTTGATATGAATTTTGAAGGTAACTTTTCTACTTGTTTTTTTTTTAATAGCTGCGAGTTAGTACGTAGCCCAAATAATAATGTGGTTTGAAACAATATTTTCTCTTGACAAAGTTATAGGCTATTTTGAGTTTGGTAATTGAAAACGTATTATTTAGTACTATAACTTGGTAATAATGATTATATAACTTCTTAATAAATAATAATCATAACTTTATTGAGCATCCTGGTTATTAAATAACCTGTGGTCTATAGTTTTAATAGTTTATAGGTTATGATCGCTATATTCCCGCGACAAACATACTGTTCGGAATGTGACGCATGTCACATGTGAGGCCTCATTTGGAGTTCGGCAAATGCCAACTAAAATGTTTGGGTTAAGGCAAATATTCGGTTTGCGCCGAATGCCGCATGTCTGAAGCCGGTATAATACGAAAAAACTAATGGATAATATTAGTGAAACAGAAGTTAGAGAAAGCTATAAAAAGAGTTCTGAAGATCTTTGCAATAGCTAATTTTGAAAACACAACAAACAGCAAAAAAAGAAGGCTATTGTACAAAATATTGTGCTCGGAATCTAACCCCACATCTTCCAATTGCCAGTCAGGTGACTCAATACTATACTTGTGCCTATACTTGTACATTACTTGTCTTTGGCAATAAATGGATTCTGATTCTGATTCAATCACTAGTCTACCAAACACTTTCTGTACAGCAGCATTCAATATTCTGAAGTTATTCATACTGCCTAGGTATTGGAGATGGAAAGAAAGGCAACGTGTAATAGTTTCTTCCATAAAAAATTACCCAAAATTCTATGAGAAAGTGCTGTCTTTATTAACATGAAGAATACCTCAAGAAAATCTCTCTAATCCGATTATAATTTATTTCATGTTGGGATGCTTTGATTTGCTATAGAATTGTTCTATTGTGTCTTACATTATTATTATGTCAAATTCTTTATCAATTATCACAACTACTGACTTTATTCATTTTTTATTGCCAGGCGAACAATGCCAACTTCCAATATGGAGGAAATAATTGGAATGTAGCGTCTAGACGTTGATGCCAGCCCATCATTCATTCCAAAATGAGACTATTCAGCCATCTTCATCAGTTGCTTGAAAACTGACTTTTAACTTTCTAACTATGCAATATATCTATAAATTATATTAGTTGAACTCAGTGGGATGAATAAATAAATTTTATAAATAAATACATTTTGTAAAAAATACAACTACACTTGTATCAACATTTCAGTTCTTCATTTCCTTTACCCATTAATTGCAGAACTTCGAGACAGTAACTAGGCTACTAAATTTTTGAGACAGTAACCAAATTTTCTTTTTAGTAGTATTGTTATTCAAACTTCTACATTAATCACTAATCAGGTTACAGTATCTATTGTAGTAAAGAACCAAATTTAATGGAATTTCGGTCTAATTTTACTCTGATTTCTTAGAGTTCTTTGTTTGGTTAACAACATATTTCAGTGTATTCCCGCCAGGGATACTAGTATACTATAAGTTCAAGTATCCGTGATCATCAAGTTATCTTCAAATTCATATTTGTCTAGTTGAACATTATTATTGTTCAATAATACTCGTCTTCAATTCATTCATCTACCATTCTAGCTTTAATTTTTAATTAATTTTACTTTAAGTTAGCCGAAGCTTAAAATAATTAGTTCAGATTTTAATCGATTCAGATTGGAAAATAACAAGTGTTTGAAAAAACAGCGCACCTCAGAGTTTGAGGAAGAAAATTTTCTGATCGGGGAATACTTTTTCCTTCCTTCAGATAGGAAATATTTGCTCATAGTTAGAGGTGTGTCCTTTTTGAAATGCACGTTAGCTCTAGTCAATGAAGAGTGAAAAGAACTTGTTTGTGAAATAATGTCTCACAAAAAAAGGATTATTCAGAAATAAATAGAATACAATATGCAATACATAAGGCCAGTTGCACGAAAATCTGAGAGACTTTAACCACCGTAAAATGACATCGTTGAATTGCTGTCATATTCGTTCATTGGTTCTCATTGCCAACTTTTACCCCAACGCTGTAATGGCATACTGGGGACAGGAAAAGGAGATGGTTCTAATTGCGTTGGTTCCGTTAAATGACATCATTTTACGGCGGTTAGAGTACATTGGCTTTTTGTGCAACTGGTCGACAGTGTGAGTGTGACCACCCTAGAAACACTCTGCATATGCATCTTGATGATAATTCTTCAATAATTCGTATTAATCTGTAAAAAAGTGAAAGTTTTCAGGAGTTCCGCAAAAATAAAAAATCTCTCCTACAAAAATCAAAGATGAAAATCATAGAAATATTATTGGTGAATTCGCTCAGTAAATGAGATTTATGAGATTAGAGCTCATATAATATGAGATTTAGACCTTAGATAAGCAGCATTCCTTATATGAGATTTAGACCTTAGATAAGCAGCATTCCTTAATGAGAGGGGTCCAGCTCGGTAGCTGCAGCCCGCACCAATCGAAAAATAATCATCACAGTAAACGCTATTGGTAAAGACGCTCACCAAATTATGAGACATAGATTAGCAGCATTCCTTGATGACTGGGGTCTAGGACGGTAGCTGCAGCCCTCACAAGTCAATCGCAGCTCTGAAGGGATAGAAGTGTTTATTCAACGACCACCCGCAACCATGAGGCCAACACAATGCAGCTTAACCTGTCAGCGTGGTGACTTGCAACTAAACAAGAACGGCAGTGGCCATTCTAACACCGATTCCTCGTCTCTCCACTGCCTATCTCAGCATTCAGTTCATTTTGATTCTACCATTCGACCACCCCAGAAACAATTACATACTCTTTTACATTATATCTGAAGTGGGCGTGTCTAGACTCGAAATAAAAAGATTTTTTTAACAAGATTGGAATTCACCTATTCACCAGCAACAACATCAACTTCAAAATAAGAAAAAAAATGATGAAAGCCCTCGTTTGGAGCGTAGCACTATATGGGTGTGAAACTTGGACAGTAGGAGCTAACGAGAAAGGAAGGATAGAAGCCTTGGAGATGTGGTGCTATAGGAGGATGATAACTGATAAGGGTCAGCTGGAGGGATAGTGTATCGAATGAAGAAGTGCTGAGACGAGTGGGAGAAAGAAGATCAATATGGAAACATATTCAGACCAGGCGAGATAAACTCATGGGACACATTTTGAGGCATGAAAACCTTATTAAGATCATAGCTGAAGGATTGATAGAGGGAAGAAACCGCCGAGGACGACCAAGGATGTCATACCTGCAACAAATTATGAATGACGTTGGCTGCAGTACCTACCACGAAATGAAGAGGAAAGCAGAAAGAAGAGAAGAATGGCGCACTGCTGCAAACCAACCTCAGGGTTGAATACCAAAAGAGAGAGGAGTTCAAATCTTAAACTCCATTAGGTGTTTATTCGTCAATTGCTCCCTCACTTTCTGATACATAATTATTGTACGTTAATAGCTCTTCTGTTAGTTTTATTCTTGATAGGTCTTAGTGATTTAAGAAACCCTATTATTTTATGTCAATTCCACCACTTTATTACTACAACACTGGACCGTAATTTAATGGTTTCACCAGTCACATTTTCAACAGTACTAAAAATATCTACTGATAGTGATTCGTTCTCTAGTTGTTTCAACACGTTATTCATCGAGAGCTGATGAAGGCAGATCAGATCATAATTTATTTCGGTCATGACGTCCATGTAGAGTTTTTTCAGAATGACGGCTGAGAAGGTGGCACTACGCTCGTTTGATTCAGGCGCCATTCAGCCACCATCTTGAAAGTTTATGCTCTACATTTTTCAAACGAGATCTCAGGAGATGCTACGAGGGATTAATGTCGCAATTTTTTGGTTAGACTACTATAAAAACCTCATTGACTCAACTTATTCCACATTCAAGAGAAAATTAGACCACTTTACAAACTCAGTTGATATTACAGCACTTATAAAAGATAATCTAGTTGAAAATTGTTGTTTCTATGACATTTCAACTATAGATTAATCTAATAAATCGACAACTTTTTACTTATTTACTCTATTCTAATGCTGGATTGCAATAAGTTGAGCAAAGGTATAGTTAACTCATTGCTCAACACATAATTCCTGATTTCAAAAAACGGAAACTTCCGTTTTGCAATCCCAATCTAATGGATTTATTCAACCATAAATTCTGAAGTGACATTCCGTCAAACTTAACGGCTTCAATCAAACCTTGAAGTCCTTCATACTGAACTTGACTGTGAAGGCGCCCTAGCAGCATAGTGGTAAGAGCACTTGAAACTTATTGTTGCATAGTTATGTGCACTGTTAGTTTCCACCCGAAGGTAGAACAATAAATTGTTGAAGGGTGATTTTGGGAGCGTTTCTCACGACGTTTTTAGCGAAGATAGTCCCACGCCTATATTGTAGGTGAACCGATGCAGAAAAGTCAGCCTGGGGGTCCGATCAGTGCGACTTGGTAGTTCCCTTTCCCTCGGAGGGCGTTTGAGCTCGTGAGAGCAGACAACTCAGCGGTGGCCCTTCGCTTACCTACAAGGTACATGGTCAAGTGGATGGCCAAAAATAATCGTCGATCTAATCGTCGCTAAAGGAATATCACGGCTGAACGAGTGATCGCTGTGCAAGTGGGCGGCCGGGGGACACCCGGTGAGACCCTCCTGCTTGATTCCGACTACTAATTATTTTTACTCATTCATGCGCGCTAACACCTGCTCTGCAGCTCTACTTGCACTCACTTTTCTCGGCCAACGATTTCGCGGCGTTCGAATCATAAGCCGTTAATAATGCCAACGCGAAGAGCGGCCTCCCAGCTTCCTCTAGTCGGTTGAGATTACCACCATAAAACATGAGAAAAATCAGCTTGGTGCTCTCGTATTGAAATGAAAATTTCATTTCGTATTCTCTGCCGATAGAATTATTCTCTGAAAGAATTACGTCTCCTCTCAATACATATACAATATGACATTACTTCATTCTCATTCTCTTTATCTACTGTACTTTGTATTATTGTTCTTGATACATTCAATGATGCTGAGGTGGACTTGTAAATGCGACATGTCGAATAAGGATGATTTTTAAAAAGAATCGATCTTTTATTATTTTAACCCTCGAACATTTTGCTAACGATGTAACTAGAATTTTGTCACTATTGAGTAATATATTAGTCAATATATTTCTGTATATATTGTAAAACAGTTATAATTCTGTATTAATATTTATCATTCAGCCATTATCAATTTATAATTCATTTTAATTAATTCTGTCAGTATTGAATTGATACTGCCTTATTATTAATTCAGTGAAAACAGTGTATTATTGAAAGTTGTTTGGAATTTATATATTTTTAAAAATAATAATATTATCTCAAATTGAAGAGTAGGGGGAAAGATAGTAGAGGACGTAGGATTTGTTCACAGTAAGAAGCTACTAGAAAGATGAACATGCTTCTTGAATTTTCAAACTCCAATGTAATTTTAATAATTAGGCAAACACGTCATCTCTGGCTTGGAAATATATACGAATTTGAGAACAACTCTTCATTTTGATTATCACTGTTTGTGCGCATTTGGAACAGAAGCTTCTTTTTGTAGTTTATTATTGTTGGTCCAGTAAATTTGGAGTGTAAACAGAAATGCGAAAAGATCTCATATTTTAGAAGAAAGAAGTCATGTTACTTGTGTTAACGGTGTCAGTGGTGCAAAATACGATAAGGTCTTGGATGCCATCTCGACAGAATTTTAATGGATCAAATGCGACATAATTTCAAGGACTGAAGATGATTAAATTCACAGATCACAGAATCTGACAGCGACCGAATATCTTCGTAGTTTGCTGATGAAAAGCAAGGGCTTTCGAGAGGCAGAAACAACCAGCCGACCGAGAAAGGATACACTTCAAGTTGAAACGAAATTCTCGAACAAAAATCTCCTTCGAATGTCGGAGGCTGCTTTCTTAATTAGTTGATAGACGTAAATAACTTTATTATTTTTTAAGCCTTTCAATTTTCTCACCAGGCCGTGATGAGATCGCAGTCCGCCAGATTCTTTGAATGCGAATAAATAATAATTATTCTCCGAATAGCAGAGCTCACGACTCAAAGGGGCTGTAATTAAAATATTAATTATGATCATTAAGAAGAAAACAAAATGGATTGAGCGCGCAATTGATGAAGAAGGGGAGAGAATATTTTCATCAGTGCAGGGCTGGTTTCTGGCAGCGCGATCATCACACTGGAACTCATTCCAAGTTCTTAATTACTGTATTATCGAATATCCTACGGACGGTTATTATTATTGAGATAATCTCAATGTGAAATAAACGCCTATATGAAAATTCCTGATAAAGTATTGGTTATGGGTGAAAAGGCAATATTAATAAAATACGGCGGATAATTTATTGTTCATTATTCATCAGTATCATCCATACACAAATCAGTTTTTGTATTGTAGACACTTTGAAATTTTCACAAATTTGATATGAAAATTGGGGTGCCCAGCAACCAGCAACCGAAGTCGATTAAGCATTACTAAATCGGAATACGGTGTGCCAATTCAATTCATTGGCAATTTGAGGTCAATATCGATGAGTGCTGAATCGGTTTTCGTCATAATAATACATTTATGTCAAGAATTTGAAAATTTTATTGTCACTGAATAGGTATTTTTGGGTTTCAATCAATTGAAATTGAATATGAGGATATATATGATGAATAATTGAGGTATTTTTTATTTTTGGGTTTCAATCAATTGAAATTGAATATGAGGATGTATGATGAATAAATGAGGAATGAGAATAAAAAGGTGATTTGAATTCATCGTTCTTCTATAATTTGGTAAATGAACACGGGATAATAGCTAATGACTCAAAATACATTCAAAACTCTCAAGATAACCTGAGTATTTGCTTCAAATTGTAGATAACTTGATGCTGTATAGTGAATAGTGAATTCCAGTTGAAGAGATCAATCCAACTCGATAACAAAGAAACTAAGTTCTATGTTCGATGAACAATCGTTCTCACATAGATCTTGATCCAATGGTACATTTAACAAATACCACATCTGAAGACAATGATTAATAATATTAAGAACAGTACATAATTAGTCATTCAACAGAAGGGTACAACCTGAGGCATAGGCATCGCGCAGGGCACAGGGGGGCGTGCCCTTCCAACATCTTGTTGAAATCGTCTGCTATAAAAAATAAATATCCACGTGCAATTAATCATTCATAGAGGACAATGAAGTCTCGTTTTCTGTATCCATTTACTTATTAGAGATACATCTATTTTACACGCCCCCCTCTCATCAAATTTAATTTGGGCGCCTCCCCCCCTCCCAGAGGCAATACCTACTAACTCTCAAATTGGGCAATTCCAACCACGAAGCAATAACTACAGCTAAGTTTAGGCTACAATGCCTAAAGATCTAGTATTTGTCTTTGGTACTGCACTCTGTTATCTATCAGATTCAGATAAGTAAATGCAATAAATAACTATACATTCAAGGTAGACAATACCATGAATTTTAGGATGTATTTGTTAAAGATACAACACTGTGAATGCAGATACATTCGTGAATGCAGTAGGCCTACCCGATCTTTGCTATTTCGGAAAACATATAATTTAAGACAATCCAATGTTGGAGGAAGAAGGAAATAGGCATACCTGTTCGATTCCTACTTCCAACATCAACAACCCTCACCTGTCAACTCTCGTCACCTTTCCCGCTCCCCATTGTCAGGATTGGCAAGGAACTAGGCGCTCAGTTTAAAACGATTTCCTGTCTTCTCTATTGTAGCAGAATGAAGCGGCTCGGTTGTTATCTTTTCTTCCCAACATTTTGACGTTTCCTCCCGCACCGAAATTTCCGAAAAGGGTTGAATCACATCTAGAAATGAACCATAAACACAATTAATTTTTGTCATTCAATCTCTTTATTTGCTTCTCATTTATCTAAACCATCTGATTAAGGCCCGTTGACAGTTTCGTTTGAAACTAAACGAAGATGTTTCAAAAAGTAGATTTAACTTGCTTTAAACTATACATCCAGGGTTTAATTTGGTTCAGACTAAATCCACAGTTTAAACTACGTTCTGTTAAACTGTCTATCAAAGATTGTGCATGTGGGCCTAGTTTTATAAAAATAATGAAAATTACTCAAACATATTATGTCTGTCTTGAAGAGCTACCGTATGTTAACGAGTTGAATTGAAGATTGTTTTCTGTTCAAATTTACCAACTTTTTGTTATCGAATGGCTTTTTTATTGGTGGGGAGACCCAACTTATATGGTGTCACATGAAATCATCTAAAAAATGACATTAATCTGATTGGAGGATTGTAAATTGAAGGTTTCCGAAAAAAAATTCAATCTTTTATATTAAAAGATCTTTATATTATGGTATGCGAGAGAATAAATCGATACTCTTGAAGAAATTCAGGAAGAGCATCCTACTCAAGTTATTGCAATCCCAATCCTAGGGCACTATAATAGTGGAGCATGGATCGGTTTTAGCAAAACGTTTATGTCAGAAGAGTCTACTGGAGAGTCCCCCCTCCCCCCAAGAAATATCCTCTAACTCCGCCCATGCTCAAAGATTCTCATAGGAGTATCAATTTTCTAAAGCTCGATACAGTTCTATGGTCCAGTAGACTCTTCAAACACGTTTCAATCGAATATTGATCAAACTATATTCTGGATGAAAATGGAGAATGTCTTATATAGAAATCTTGATATAGAAATGGATAGGCTGTAGTAGTACAGTAATGTACAGTAATATTGGGATATTGGAAGTTTTCTTTAAAACCACGTTTTTCAAAAATTGTTGTCCTACGAGCTTATCTTATTCTTGAATATTGTAATAATTATCAAGATAAGTAAAATCCAAACTCTTTTTCACTATTCTTTATAACTTATTATCCACTCGTTATCCACTTTTTATTTATTTTGTATTTTTCTTTTCACCATATGTATCAACAATGATAGCATTGTTTGTAATCAGAGCATTTATAATTAATGAACTGACAAATTGACCGTCATCTGGCGAACGTCGAAAGAGCATGTCGGATTATGAAGGGTCAAACTCTGACGCGCACGTGTGCTCTCAAATCTCTCGAATAGGGTCTTCCGCAACCAAAATATTTGCATATTTTTGAAATAATGTAATTCATTATTTCAAAATGTATTTGCATATAATTTATGTAATTCTTGAAAGAGGAAAATCATCTTCTAGCGAGTTTTCATCTAGCAAGCCCTTTTCCCAAATTTGTAATAACATAACAGATTGTAATACTTCCGATTGACAAACATTCGGGTGAAACCTGAAAGTAGTATTAATTTTTCAATACAAGCATCTTAATTTGTGAAAAGTGTTGAAACTTGTGTAGTAACTTCCTCATTCATGGTCAACTCTAATGATTTTCTAACAATAAAAGTTACTTTTTCTTCTCCCAATCTACGTATTTCATTCCTTACAATAGAAATTACTTTGATAAAATGAGAATCATATTTTTTATAGTATTAGTATACACAATCACATTTTCGAGGACTATTCTTCTCGTGTTTAATTCTACAGGTGAAATGGCAGTTAGGCCACTCTTCAGAGCAATTTGCGGATATTCCATGCACTATCTTGGAAATCACTATAAATTTTTAATTTTTGTGAAAGACCAGTAATGTGGGATAAATTCAGTTTTTCCAGGATTAAGTTCTTGTCAGGAATTGATGTTTGAAATGAAAGTACAGTATTAAGTGATAAATTAAGTTTTTCCAGAATTAATTTTTTGGAAGAACTTTCTAGTGGTCGCGTATGAACTTTCGGGCACAGGCTATTTCCTGAGATGAAGTGGGAGACAGAGAAAGAGAGAAAAGAGAGGCTTTGGCACAGTAGTGCCGAGTAGCGGCACAGAGCAGCGCAATAGAATAGAATAAAAATAAGGGTCGTCAGACAATAGAAGAAGCACGGCGTGTGAGTTTGCGACGCCGCCACCGATCCGGCGGGAGGGGGGGGATGTTAAGGGGGGAGGGGGGTCGTGGTCCTAGAGGGATGTAAATTTCATGAACAAAGGGGGCGGGAAACGCTTTGTGAAGTCACGTACCGGGCTGGCGAGGATACGGGCGGGTCGCTTGCTGCTTCTTCCGGGGCACGTTTCTCAATTCTCCTTCAATTAAAACCCCTTTCCTCTTTGCTGGCTCTCATCCTGGCCCTGGCTTCCTAGATCCGGCGATATTTGCTTTCGACGTGTTTTCTCTCTCCCTCCCCTTCCCCACTTTCCCAGGGTGACGTCAATTAAGGCCCAAAAGAAAACTACAGATTCTTGAATAATTGGGAACGACAGGTCCGTTCACAACTCCCTACAAAATTCGTGTCTATTCTCTTCGCTGTGTTCTTCATCGCCACCTTGTTTCAAACCATCCTCCTCCGACAGTCCTGGTCCTTATTATCTTTCCTGAAACAATACAAGGATCCACCACCTTCTTTCCCCAGCCTCTTCCCGAAATTCATCTTCTTCCTTCCGTCTCCCCCTTTGACAACGTAGGCGGAAACACCCCCGCCCCTCCCCCTCCCCTACCATCAGAACGTGCCGACCATCGCGTCTCTTTTCATCCGTCTTTTGTTTTATTTGCGTGATCTTTGTTGTAATTGGCACGTACATGGGCACTGGAACAATTGAAACCACCCCATAAGATTGCACAGCCAGCGCTGTCGCGTTCTGCTAATTGGACTCTGGCAAATTTTCGCCCGAATATTCTGAGCTTGAGACAGTTGAGGGGCATGAAATCTCAAATTATATGCCTCCAAATAGTGGGAAATATCACGAACGAATTTGTTCCACCAGCTACCTCCCAGGAGTATTATGTTTCGACGAACAAGAAAATATCAAGGAAAACTACCGACAGAACTCAAGATGAAGTAATTAGTAAGAATAATAGTAAATAGTATAGATGAAGAAGATATGAATAGTATATAGGTAAACTATGGTCTACTTTTATTATAAGTCTCAATGCAAATAAATAATTGATTCATTTCCCAAAAACTAATACAATTTTAAAAACATTCAGAGTTATTGATACACCTTATTAGTGCCAGTAATAAAATATTGCAAAATTGTTATAATAGATGTGTGGAAATCGATCTACTCCACTATTGCAAGCCATGCACAAGATAAGGTTTAAATTTTTCCCAGCTGATAAGCAGTGGCGAATAAGTCAGTAGGTGTCTCGAGAGGATGTGTTTAATGTTAGGGGATTGAAACTATGAATAGTTGGAAATTACGGTTTTAATGTTATGCCTTTTTCTGCTTATTAAGCACTTGTGTACAATTGCATTGAATTTTTCAATATGTTCAATGTTTTCAGGAAGTAGATTGAATTTATTGAATGATTGAAATTAGTAAGAAGCATGAGTAGTAAATCATGTTTCATTTCTCTTAGAATAAAATAAATGATGTATTACGGAGGAAAAATATTAAGAAAATGTAAAAGTTCATCAATATCATTATATCTTGATTTAGAAGAAGTGAATAGTTTAGGATACTATTCTTCCATTCAAGATAATTTCATCTTAATTTCACCATTCACTGAACTATAGACACCAATAACAAATTACTATCACTAAAATTTAGAAATTTGTTCTGGAATAACGATTATAATTCTTATCAAATTCTTTCTATGAATAGAACATAAATCAGTATTTACTAATAACTTTATTATCAAATGTATAAACTGAATTAAAATTTGGTCATCTCACTAGAGTGAAGAAATAATGATCTCTGTAATGTATTAGCCTGTATGTAGGCCAATATTATGAACGGATAAAATCTTCCATAGATCATTTGTGAACGGATTCATACATTGAGAGATATCACTGGATCTCTGGACTATTTGGAATCACCATAGATCGTCTCCCTTTTTTACATATTGAAAAGATTAGTCCGTAAATAATAGTTTGAACAATACATGTAGTACTATAATATGTACAAGTACTAATACAAACTTGTAGTTTTGTTCCACTTGAGTGCTTTCCACTGTGAACTAAGATGAGAGTCAGTCCATTAAGATTTATTACTGGCGTTGAATACCAACAATTCAAGAGAACTATAAGCTTGTGCCGTATGACCTGCTCTCCTCTTTCAAGGACTTACTGGAGTGCTGCTATTCTGGTCGCTTGTTATGAACACTGATGCTTAACTTAATATCCACTAGGGAGAAAAAGGCCTGAGACGAGCACTCGAAAGATTAGGTTTCGAAAGGAGATGTAAATAATTTGCAAACATAATATCTCTTTTTGAAAATCTGCGCTTACTCTGAACTGAACAGGCACTAGAGGTCGAGCAGAGAGAGCCATCGACTGAAGCACTGCTGCTTCACTCCTACAAAGAGAGCTGCTGACGGCTCCATCACGCTAGGATAGGCCTCCGTTGGATAGGGTTAGAGAGAGAGAGGGTGTGAGGGAGTATAAGCTAGAGAAGAATAGGAAGAGAGGGAAAGGAAGTGGAGAGAGAGTGTGAAAGGAGAGCAAAGTATGTGCAAGAAAAGACTGGACGATGTTTCAAGTCTCATGGATAACGCTTTGTCAATGAAAGAGCAAGCAAACCTGTATGAGATTGAACCAGACTAGGATACGGATCATAGTAAAAGCAGAGCTAACTTGCTTCGTTCTTCGTTCTTATATCAAGTTCTTCTTTCCATACATTCTCGCAATTTGAATGGAAGTCCAACCGCATCGACTGGCGAAAAGTGGGAGTATGAATGCTCGACCGTTATGTGAAGACTCTCATTGGTAAGATGATTGTATGAGACACGTCCTCGAGACGAGAAAGCAACCGCTCTCAAGCGAATACATTTGAAAGTGTAGCTGAAATGCTTTTGAAAGCTACTTACATAGGTTTGAGGGTGAAAGATATCAGCACCAACATTTCTATTGAGATGTATAAGAATTTAATATTCATAATTTAACATATCAATAATACAATATCAAGGAAAGGAAAGACATGCGTTAGCCCATAACTTCTTCTGTTCCAAAATTTACTCCAAAAATGTCCAAAGTCAGGTTATGTCCAAAATCATAGATTTATTGAATTTTGCAGACTTATACAGGAATTTATAATTTGTCGACCAGCAACAATATAGAGATAATAAAGTGTATTTTAAAGTACCTCTTATTAAGAAGAGTTCTCCAAAGTGCATTGTATCCTCCATAACTTTATGAGCGTATCCATTTATTTAGTCGTTCTCGGCTGGCAAGAAGCAGTGGTTCAATAATTCATTTCTCATCATCTCCCCACCCATAACTCACGCGAAGCACCAAGATCATGTGGGAATCACCCTCAGAAAAACAAAACATCTTCTCTTTAGGACAATGTAATGTTTTGAACTGTCGAATGTTCAAATTTCAAACACGCTAATCTGCTATCAGATATTCCGTTTGAACATTTTCTGCTAGAAATTTGTTCTTGGAAAAGCTTAAACGCAATGTAAAAACATCGACTGCTGACACATTTCTGGAGACATTTTAAAGCATCTGGTCCTTGAATGAATTCAAAAATATCCACGAAACCTCAGAACACAGTCTCAAGACCAAAACCTTTAGGAGAATACCAATTTTGAGCTCTCTTATCATTTTGATGAAAGGTGGGAAACGCTTTAGGAGGTATAAAAAAAAATGGAAAACCCCCGATTTAGCGTAATTCTGAGGCATACATGAAACCTGCTTAACACACAATTTCTTTTTCAATTATTACGGTTCATGAAAACGGGTTTTGAATTTTAATGTATCAATAGAAAAACAATGAAATAAGGAAGATGAAAACTCTAAATCCAACCAACTTACGTCTATAACTTAGTTTTGTTAATTCAATCTTCCAATGACGGGCATCAATTTTGGAAAATGTGATTAGCGGTTTGTTTGTCTGCAAGTTGGCAAGTCGGTGAACGAGCCAACAACTAGTGGCGAATGGTCAGTGAGAAGAGAGAGAGAGAATGAAAGGGTGTGAGAGAGAGTATGCGACGACCGTCCTCTGTCAAAGCCAGGCCTTCTGGTGCGGACATGCTCTGGTCGACCGCAAATTTATTAGCAGGGCCACTCACCCCCTCAAAATCTCCTCCACTCTTTTTCTTTCTCTCTCACTCTCTCTCTCGCTCTTATTTCCTCTCTGTCTCTCTTTCTCTCACCGTGACACTTTAATTTCCCGCGCCCTCACGCCTTTACTTTGACTTTCCCTCGGCCTCCCCCGTCATCGACAGCGACATGCCTTTATATTGTGTAAAACTCATTTCACGCCCAGCATTGCCAGCCACCAAGGCCACGTAATTCAATACTTTAGAACCGACTCACCAAGCGAAACCTGATATTATCGACACGCGACTTGCCATCGATATCTGCTACCGATACTGCATCATCGCATATCCGGCTCAGTCTGCACCTGAACCAGCATAGCTCACTCTAGCCATCGTATTCAATGGCATTCCTGAGCAATCCAGAAAATTTCCGTACTTACTTACTTACGAAGCGCTACAGCCCTACGTGGACCTTGGCCTCCTCAACAATTCGCCTCCAGTCATCTCTCTGATTGGCCAGCCTCCTCCAGTTCCTCACTCCTAAGCACGCCAGATATTTTTGGACATCTTGCAGCCAACGTGTTTTTTTTTGTGTGAAAATTTCCGTACACATGGTAGCATAGCCTCCTCTAATACAGGAGAGGAGGCTATGATGGAGGAAGCTATGGAGGAGTTATGTATTAGAGGAGGCTATGATGGTAGTAATATTTCGGTGTATCTTAATCCATGAATTGAAGAAGTTTTATTGACTGTTTGACGTGATCTATTGTGGGTTTTTTACTGAATATTGTATCCTCTCAAAAAATTCTCCAAAAAAGAATTCGTCACCCGTCCCCTACCCCCGACCCTATTGAAAACTCTGGTGTGGGAACTAAAATTTGTGTACCAAAGAAAAAATCCAAAAAAATTTTATAAGCTTTCAGTAAGAAAATGTTTTGATATAGCCTAAATAAGAAACCCGTCTCCCTCTGCAATATACATTTATACATACAATATAATAATTATGTGTAGCCAACCCAAACCAAAATGAAAACTCTGTTCTGGAAGCCATTGACATTGAAGAAAAAATTTGGAAGAAATTTTGGGGGAGGGCGAGGGCGCTCAATCTCACACTTAAAATCACGAATTAGAAATATGCTAAACTTTCAGGAATCATACTCTCAGTGTTTGAGCTAACAAGTTTTTATGAACTTTCTAAATTATTAGCGCCCTCGCCCTCCCCAAATTTCTTCCAAATTTTTTCTTCAATGTCAGTAGCTTCAGAACAGGTTTTCATTTTGTTTGGAGTTGGCTGCACAGTGTATGTGTATAATGTATTGCAAGCTGGTATCAAACATTTCTTATGGCATTTTTACTTTTCTTCCCAGTACACAGACCTGTACCACGAATTCCAACAAGGGTGCTAAAACGAAATCTTATGAGCCATGGATATCAGTTTTTAATCACCTTCTTGTTATAGAGGTATAACACTGCAAACACAATGGATGGGAGAGAGTTAATTTTTTTAAACAGTGAAATGCTATGTTATTTGATAAAGATATTTTATCCTCACTATTTGGGTGCTACAAAATTATTCTAGCTATAAGTGAGCCAGTTATGGTTAATACTGAATGAACAAACAAGACGTTGTGACTGTGTCTGTTGCATCACACCTTATCATTTACTATCAGACTTTAACGACATATCATTGTAGCAACATTAATTCATGTATAAGCAGTTATCCACAAAGTTTGTTAAATAAGATTGAGATTTTGAATTTAGATTGAAATTTTAACCCATTACGATAGGTCACATGACCACTTTTGATGAAAAAATATTTTGTAATCGAAAAATGAAATCCTTGTAAAAATTTGCCCCAACACCATTATTATACATTCCAGGAACAAAATTCTCAAATTTTCCCCATTAATGATTCTAAAATGAACGATTCAATTTTCTATTTCCTGTCAGGGTTTATTTCTTTTAATTGCTGAAATTGTTGAATTGACGCGACATTTACATTCTTTAAAACTTCAAATTCCAAATATTGCAACTTTAATTATTATTCGGGCAGAGCTACAGAGCTTAATCGGACATTGAATGATTTGAAATTTCAATGTGAATAGACTTCTACTAATCTACTTGAAGGCCTATATCTTCCAAACTATTAGGCCCTCAATGACCAATTAATTCTCAAATTGTAGGTATTTTAATATACTTTAAGAAATATGTTGGATGTCATATATGAGAAAGTGATACTTCACGGTCAAAATTCAAAAAACAAATGAAAAATTACGATAATTCAATGAACTTTGAAGAGCTGTATTTCGCAAACGGTTGAGCCTACAATAACAAATTTGGTCTCAAATTGTAGGTAATTGAATCAACTTCCAAAACTATGTTGAATGTTCTATATGGAAAATGATTCTTCAGGGTCATAATTGAAGAAATGTAGAAAAAGTGGAAAAAATTCAACAATTTGATAAACTTTGAAGGCCTACATCTCGCAAACTATTGGGTCTACAATAATCTATTTGGTCTCAAATTGTAGATTCTTAAATTATCTTTCAAAACTTTGCTGAAAGTCACATTCGAAAAAGTGATGCTTCACGGTCAAAATTGACCAAATGTAAAAACAAGTGAAAAATTACGATAATTTGATGAACTTTGAAGAGCTGTATTTCGCAAACGGTTGGGCCTACAATAACCAATCAGGTATCAAATTGTAGGTATTTAAATTTACTCAACCCTATGTTGAATGTCCTATATGAAAAAGTGATTCTTCAGGGTCAAAATTGCGAAAAATTGAAAAAAGGGTAAATTCTCGTTAATTTTATGAACTTTGAAGAGCTGTATCTCGCAAACAGTTGGGCCTACAATGATAAATTTGGTCTCAAATTGAAGGTAATTTGATATACTTTAAGAAATATGCCCAATGTCCTCTATGAAAACAGATTCTTCAGGGTGAAAATTAGCCAAACATAAAAGTGCAAAATTCCGCCATTTTGTACGATTTTGGAGATGAACCGGTAGTTTGCCTAGGTCTAAAACTTGGATTTAGCATCCCAGGACTACCATAAACATTACTAAAAAAAAAAAAGACTATCCCATTTCATACAAGGTAGACCCTATTTTTGATGACAATTTTACTGGGCTATTATTGAAAAGGTCGAATTTGGCGGTGGCAACAGTGTGAAACTTTTAGTTTTTAACCGCTAGGATCGCGACATTTACATCAGGGCCACCTAGGAACATGGTCTAGCTAGACACTGAATTTAAACGTGCAGCTGACGTCATCACATCGTGTCCATAACAACTCATGTTTACAACTCATCCCTGCATTAAAATTGGAATTCGTGTTTGGTTTTTCTCGTCTCGAGTTTATTTCAACTGCACAATTACCTTTTGGTGGGTAAGTAGGTCTATTTATTTATTTATTTTTAAATAATAAAAATTTAAATATTCAAACTTGGTTGTGATCAGTGGCTGTTTATGAACAGTATAGTGGAGTGGTAGGCCTCTTAGCCGTGACGTCACATTTCGAGTGTCTAGGCCATGTTCCTGGGTGGCCCTGTTTACATTCGATAAAAAGCTTCAAATTCTAACTTCAAATTGCAACTTTAATTTTTATTCGGACAGAGCTACAGAACTTAATCGGGCATTAAATGATTTGAAATTTTAAATGTAAATAGTTTAAACATGTCTTCAATCGCTTTTGGTAGTCCGAAATCTCAACTCATTACAGATTTTTCACATGAAGTGTTCAAAGTTGAAAAAATTGAAAAATCCCAAAATTAGTAAAATGACAAAATACCCGTATATAGTATCTTTGCGAATTTATATCGTAGAAAGTTCGTTCTGATCTTAAATGAAAGCGCTCAAAAATCTAAGAAAATAATGTCATTACAACATTTTAAAATTTTCACTACCTTCCGCGTAAATTGAGATGGCGGCATGCGAACATCAAAGGGAAGTTCGTTACAGAATATATAGTGGTCCCGGTCTTTCATTCGTATCACGGGGGGGACGGGTGGTGGAACGACCGTTCCACTAGATTTGTTCAACTCAAGTTAATTAAAATACAGAGTAGTGCTCAATTAATAGTACAGAGACGCGCATCTCAGTTTATTCGAAGTTCTGAGCCAGCTGATTGTGTGATATGACTGGAGATCAAGAGTTCGAGTTTCCCTATCATTAAATTTTCCACATGTTAAATTGATAAATTTTATACAGTGATATTCATTTAATTTGACGCTTGGCATTGGATAGATAGAGAGATATCATTTCTTGACGTTGCTGATGATCGTAAAGTACGATGGCAAAGGAATAATATCTCTCTATCTATTTATCTAATGCCAAGCGTCAAATTAAATGAATGTCACTGTCGCTCGGTTGCTCAGTCGCAACAATCAATCAATTGATCGCAATCAATCAATAAATATTGATTGTGATCAATCAAAATTGTTAGCAATCAATCAATTGATAGCGGTCAAAAATTTTACCGATTACAGTACCAACTGTTTCCGGAGAAATGGATTGATATCATAGGTTATGACGACAGATAAATGATATAAAGTTTAATATTCTATAATTGTGATAATTTGTAATAAATCAACTTGGAAATATTATATAACATTTTTAAAATAATTTATTATATGCCAATATACTCGGTTCTTCATATCAAATGTTTGTTCTCTGCTAAAACTTTGCTACTAATGAATGATAGAGAAGCCATTGTAGGTTCTTGCCCGGGAATTTCAAACAACTCCCTTTACGAAGTCTTCACTTTTGAGTTTCTGTTTTCTTTCAGTAAAATGGTTGTTGCTTTTGTTGTTTCGAAACGAATCTTTATATCATTAGATTTTATATAATTGAGCTCTTTCCTATTTTCAGTATCCTATTGGAGAATCATAACCTTTATAAGTGTACGTTAAACTTCCTTGTTGATTTCTGGACACTGGATTTCTTGCAAAATCAATAAGACCATTCCAAAGAACACGGAAAAAGCAGCAAGGAACGGTGACGCTTTTTCTGTGCAAAAGGTAGAACTTGTAGAAGTGGGAATGAATAGTGGTGGGGGAGGGAAGCAAGTGAAGGATTATGATCAAAAGAGCCGACTTGGCTGGCAAAGAAGTGGGCTCTCGAGAGGAGCACTCTTTCTCCGACACTTGTTCATAATGCAAAGCCCATCATCATTACCTTTACACAGCTTGTTGTGCCCTCGGCTGGGAGGAGGTGGAGTTACCCGATATCACGTGATCTGCACCTCTTCCAGCCTTTTACGCCGATTCTTTTCTACAACTTTGGTCTTTCACTTTCCTCCGTTTTGTTCAGTTTCGTGACTGATTTCTTGGTCAGAGCCTCG